>DVXP01002456.1:0-12714 GCA_018235645.1 Junonia grisea | reverse complement strand
AACACGGAGTTACGAAACAATTTATATAATTACAGTTACAAAGCAATTTATGTAGAAAAAAATATAACCAACTGGAAAATTATACATAAAAATTTTTTTTAGAATCTTGATATTGCTGATATGAGTACTGGTTCTCATAGCTTCGCCCGCGGCTGACACTTAGAAATAATCCAACTTTATTTGCTAATCATAAAATTAGCCTGAAGCCTAAACAAAAATACAGCAGGACAAATTCTAACTTTGAAAATAATGGTTTTGTTATAGCTACAATATATTATATAAACATTCCTATCGATCTAATATTTTGGCATTACAAACAGAAAGAACGATTCATTTTATCACTATAATTAATTTTATATCCCACATTTTTTTTTCTAAAACTTTCTTAGAACTATCTCTCTCAAATACTACGTGGATATCGGTTATTCACAAGATTAACGATAATTACTTAGTAATAACTGTTATTATTAATAAGAACATCTAGTTAACGTGTTTTCTGAAGCATGGTAATAATACATAAACCGTTAAAACATTAATTAATAGGCAATTAATCTATATTGAACGGGAATCGAATAAGCAATCATTATAAAAATTATAAATAATTATGATACCAATTGTACACCATTTAGTTTTTATTTGTTACATATTGATATCTTAATAATGTTGTCTATGCTTATTGTCTATCATCACTCATTTTTTTAGTTTAGGTATGTGTTGTAAACGTGGTCATGAATCGTGTCCGAAACGTACGCTGGATGTAAAATAGTTACCATGATTTTTAAAAATTTTTGGTTACTATTAACTTCTCCGGTATAAAAAGTAGCCTACATGGCGGAGCTCCTAAGCTACTACGATACCAAATTTCATTGCAATCGGGTCAGCTATTTCTGAGATTAGCGCCCACAAACACACAGACAAACAGACTAACAGACAAATAGACAAAAAATTAAAAAATCGTAGTTTCGGCTTCGGTAACATACATGCAACGCGTTTTACTTGGTTTTCTGGAAAAAAATTCAATGTACAGAATCGACTTTTCTACGATTTTATTATATGTACGAGTAGGTATAGATTTATAAAGTCCTAATTTATTAGGATTATACTTTTTACGTATGGTTTCCAATAATATAATAGTTATGCTACTTGTAATGATTTCCAAATGTTGAAACTAATTAAATAAAAAGCAAAAATTCCACAACAAATAAAAATAATTTTTCATTTTAAAAATCTACAAGTCTGCAAAAACGTTAATTTTATCTTTCAAGAACCTTGTAGTAATTTTACAGACCATTCTTGGAATTTCTTTTTTAATAAGTATCGTTTTCAAAGACAATTTGTTAACTTGAATTATGAGCTGTCTGGGCCATAGTGGCTTCCCTAATTAGATGCAGGACCATTTGTTTCTGTTAGAAATATTTAAGGGCTTAACAAAATTCGATGCCGAAATAAATTGGATTTATTGTAGCGTCTGAGTATTGAAGGCGGTTTCAGACAGAAATGGCAAGGCCTGAGTGGAATTTTTGAAAGATTAAACCTTTAGAAACCTTGGTTTTATGTCTCTGTAGTATTCAGTGTCCAATCAATCTATAAACTGACAAAATATTTTTTATATGGTCCATCACAAAATGATTGAATTCGTTATATGATTTTGTTGAACAGACATGATATTCTATTTGAATAACTTCTTTACAAAGAGTTCAGGACAATATTATGTCGTCGAATAAACTCTATTATTTTCTGTATCTTTGAAGTACAAAGATTTATGAAGTGTGGTAATATATTCCTTAAGTAGCATTACATTCCAATGTTGCATCAAAAATATAATAATAAAACCCTGGCTAGCACCGCTGAATTATCAAGTGCTAAGTGCTAATTTGTGTTTAAATTCAGTTCGAGCTCGGCGGTGAAGGAAAACATCGCGAGGAAACCAGCATTTGCAGGAAGAAATTCTGACACATGTATATCCACCAATCCGCAGTGGAGCAGCGTGCTGGATTAAGCTCCATACCTTATCTCTAATAGGAGAAGAGGCCTATGCCCAGCAGTGGGATATGTACAGGCTGTGTTACGTTACGTTATCAAAAATATATCAATTCTTACCTTGCCTCCTTACCGTCATGCATCCTAGTTCCTATACTCAGTGGCGGATTAAACTATTTGTCGGCCCTAAGCAGCGACACGATTACCGCCTCATGAGCTAAAAAAACACCCTCTTTTTCCTACCATCAACACCAATTCAGCTAAAAAATGAAAGAAAAAAAATGGTCATCAATCGCCTTTTCTTCACGGCCCTTCTTCACTCGTGCGCCCCTTCTTCATTCGTGCGCCCACTTGTAGACATGAGCCCCTAGGCACGTGCCTAAGTTACTCTAAGGATAATCCGCCACTAACCACGCATGCTTTTAAAAGTATACCATATTAAAAAATGTTGTTAGTCCAAATCACATCCCTTGATCTGTCTGAAACCACCTTCATTTAGAAATAGGGCATTTTAATAGGAGTTGTAAAATGTTTTCACTAAATTATCAGCTTCTTATTATATCCTTATTCCCGTAAAAGAGATGTTTTACTCTCACTTTATGATGGTAATTTTAGTTCTGTTTTGTTTCTGTTGGTTGGTTATTTATGATATTAGAATATGTTTATTGAAAGATTTAATTTTTACTATTAATAATACATAGCGTTAATGGGACTATTTTGTATGTGTTGTTCGTTGGTTGCCTAGTAAAGAGTTGACGATGACAAGAAAGGAAACATAGTGACATATTATGACGAGAGTTGGAAAAGAGAGATGGATAATAAACAGTTGTTGAATATTGTATTATTATTCCCTTCTATCTTTAGCAATAGATATTATACTATTGCGTAAAAATACTAATAGGTACCACTGGCATACTATGGAATTAACCCGCTGACTATATCTGTAATTTACCTAACTATATTATTATTAATTAAATTAAAATTAATTAATAACATTTATTCATAACTAATATTTTTATAATTACCTTTTTTATTCTTATTAATTATTGTTGAGAACTACCTTAGATAAACACAAGTTTCCTTGGTTTTTAGAACTTTGCGCCTCTGTTGGAAAACTAATTACTGAGTGTGTTAACACACGACTTATTTGTTTTAGAGAAATGATATGTACCAATAACTTAGACAATACTGGAGAATTGATATGTACTTATAAGTTTGACTTATACTAATTCAAAGTAATTTCAGAGAGAATTTAGTAAATATAACTAGTTACCTATTCGACTAAATTATGAAACACAAATTGTTATTTAAATAATTTGCGTTTGTGAACTTCAAAGGAAGGTAATGAAATGAAATAATGTTAAAAAATTGCTGTTTATTTTAGCAATGTTTTCATTAAATAATGAATTAGCTTATTAAAATTTAATTATTAATGTCTAGTATAGGTAATGTACATACAGACTCACCTCATAAGTTGTGGTGTCGTGAGTGAAATGGATGAGAGCAAAACAATTTTTAACCGACTTCAAAAAGGAGGAGGTTATCAATTCGGTTGGTATTTTTTTATGTATGTACACCGATTACTCGGAGACGGCTGAGCCGATTTTGACAATTATTTTTTTTTGTTTGAAAGGGTATACCCCCCCATGTGGTTCCATTGCAAGGATATCAGAATCTGATGATGGGATTCTGGAGAAGTCGAGGGAACTCCTCAAAAGTCCTCTATTGCGATTTCGGTTATTTTCAAAGTAGATTGGTCATTTGCTTACGAAAAGTAGCATTTGATGGAACTGATGATGAAATGGTCACCATAAAATTTTTAGTTTTAATTAGATTTTTTATTATCAATTGTAACTTAAAAGTATAAAATAATAACTTTTTAACGAAAAACTAAACCGACTTCAAAACTAAACTAAAAAGCTAAAAATAATCTTTTCCAGTTCGTAAAACTTACTAGGCACCGCTTTAATAATATATTTTGCCTGCTTGGCACCGACTTCAAAATGTTTTAGAGTAAAAAGATTATTTTTAGCTTTTTAGTTTACTTTTGATATCGGTTTAATTTTTTGTTAAAAAGTTATTATATGATTTGTTATTATGTAAATCAGCAAATAAACGCATGCATCAATGAAATAATTTAATTTCTTTTCCCAGGAGTATCAATGAAAGCACACAAAGCTATTGAAAGTGGGCGAGCAAGAAACAAGAACATGGGTCCCTTCCTCGCAGCCGCTGCCATGAAATTCGGTCTCCTCGGGGCATTGACCTTCAAGGGCCTCTACCTAATGGTCGGGAAGGCCCTCCTGATCTCCAAGATCGCCCTCCTCCTCGCCACGATCATCGGCCTGAAGAAGCTGTTCTCTCCTCAGGTGACCGACTAAAGATATGGCTTAGCATGATCGTTATTGCATGCACTTATTAAATTAAGTGTTTATATGTTAATAACATCAACTGGTAAAACGTTTTTCTGTTTAAAAAGGGCACTTAAATCCGAGTGATTCGAATTAACGGCTTAATCAATCAATTCAGTATTTTATTTAGTTCTTTGCAGTTTTCTCGAAAACCTTCGAATTAGGTGCCTTTACCTTCTCTTTTTAATGCTGTATCTGTTTTATTATATTAATAAGAATGGTACGGCATTATTTATTCAATGAAATGATTTGTATACAACTAATCTTGAGTTAGTTGATTGAATACAAATTTTATTTTATTTTTTATCAGTCGATCTCATGCTTGTGGAAACTAGGCTTAAATCTGCATGAGTAAATTCTATTTTAAAATTTTATTGTTTTTTATTTTCTTTCTTAATCTGCCATGCTTTTGCATGTTTTTAGTATTAATTTTCTCTTCATTAAGAACAGTATATAAATCGTAATATCTTACAATTTGTAGAAATTTACTTTTGCTTTTGTTTTGTTTTTTTTTCTCAATTTTATTTTTTCATTATCAATAATTACATATTTTTTTTTGTTCATACTTGAAATTTATTTCCTTAACTACCTACATGTTCTTTACTTTCAAATAAAAGAAAATAATCGATATCAATTTAATTAATTGTCGAGAAATCATGGCTTTGAATTCATATACAATGTACATACATATGTAAATATTTTTATTACTTCTTTAAGTTTACTAAAACTACTATTAATTAACCATATACCCCATAACTATAGTTTTAAAAGGACTAATGTACGAATACTTTTCAGGCGATCATCAAAAAGGACTAAATCATATTGGTGAATGGGTCCTGACGGAGATTTTTTAAACCTTTCGAGGTTTAACCCCCAACTAACAAAGAAACAGCAGATAACTGAAAAAGTTAACAATAAACTAAGGTTAAATGAAAACGGTGTAGTTAAAAAAATAGTCACAGTTAGTCTTTGGTAGTCATAACGTAGTTGTTGTTAACTTTATCATAGTACACGATTTGGTAACGATTGTAAATAATAATTTTTATTTATTTATTTATGTACTTACACTTACTAACTTGTACATTAGCTGTTAACGCATTTATAAAAAAAAATACCTAAATAATAATTTAATAATTTATTTAATTAATATACTAATGGTTATTTATTGTGGATTAAAATGAATATTCACTAATATGTTTTTGTTTTTTTCTATTCCTACTTTATTAACAGCTTCATTATTTCATTTTTCTGATTGTAAAATTATGTGATATACAGATTCTTAAATTAAAAATGTAACCCTAAATCTTTAAGTAATTTAAATTTAATATATTTTCTATCCTAAAACCTGAAATTGTAAATAAACTAAGAGCTACAAAACTTATGCAGAAAGAACACTACTGACGCTATAGTTGGTCCTTGGCAAAATTATTTCATACAGATTCGTCATAGCTCCACCAATAAATTGACCAATAACAATTAACAAATTTTTCCCTAATAGGAGAAGAGGCCTATGTCCAGCAGTGGGATATCTACAGGCTGTTACTTTACTTTACTTTACTAATATTCTGAAAATATGTTCGTCGCCGTTACTTAGAATAAAACTCACTTGCTTCTGTGAATCTGATGGCTCTGAAGAAGTACATTGTTTAACCTCAAAAACACGGTACCTCTGTAAATAACACGTTTCATATCGACGGTTAAAAGGCTATTAGGTCTAAGCGCCATTTTTTGACATCTTCTTCCTAGCATTTCTCCTGGCATTTAACCAGGGTCTGCATTATTCTAGCCTAGGTATTGAAAGGTTACTGATTTTTACGCAGAGCGATTGCCGTCTGACCCCCGCAACCCAGGGGGCAAGCCAGTAACCATTTAGACTAGAACATTTTACCTACTATGAGTAACGATCATTATACGGCTTTACGTGCTCTCCGAGGCACGGTGGGTAAACCCACAAGGACCAGACCTAGAAACGAGTGTTTATATAAATACAAACATCCGCCCCGAGCGGGAATCGAACCCGCGACCGTCGGCGTTAATAGCGCACTCAGCACCACTACACCAGAGCGGTTGTCTGTTGTTTTTAGATAAAATATTTTATTTAATAATTTATGTTAAACGAGTGATATAAAATATTTTAAAAGATTTCATTAAAGAACAAACACTTATACATTAGCAGAACGTTAAACATCTGAAAAGGATAAAGTCTTCAGCCATGCACACAATTTAATAAACCTTATTGAATGTCTATCAGTATTCGAATTTGAACTTTGATACCATTCAATAAGGTTGAAAATCGACTGGTTGTGAGTAAGGATCATACGACTTTCAGCTTTATTTATAATCAGCTGTTCCGGAAAACTCGAGTCTTTTTATTTGGAAATTTGTTCATTTGAAACCTTCGAAGAGTTCCACGTCTAGTGTCTTTGCGAGTAAACGTTTTAATATTTTGTAAATTTTACAGGGAAATTTGTTAAGTTGGTAGTTTATTTGTATATTATGTTTTTATTATTAAGTAAAAGTCCGGGCTGTGCCAGCCATCGCAGGGGGATTTAGTGAGTGCAATCTCACATAACCCGACACCCCCCCCATGAGTCGGGTATCTATGAAGATTTACCCTGCGTCAACAAAAAAAAAGTAAAATATAGTATGTTCAGAAAGCCTCCAAACAAGTCCAGTTTAGATTTAAAACTAAGTTATATTTTAAAATTTTTTTTTTCGTTAATTTGCTAATCTGCAGTAGAGTTCCAAGTTTATGTTTTGCAGTGCAGTAAAGTGAAATACAAAAATAAGAATGGCAAAAAAAATGTATTTGGGTATTGCTATGTAAGCTATTGTGTTTAAAAATTTATATAACGTACATTCGTACCATATTATACATTGAATAATAAAGAAAATCATCCATTGATGATAAAATAATAGCTTCTTCAAATACGATTTAAAAATAAAAATAGCAACAGTAGCTATGTTTACGTCCCAAAAACTATGTGACAAACCACTGAGGAGCACTTTATAATAATACAAAAACATGAGTGCAAATCATAGAAAGATTATTTATTCACTATATGGTTAAACCTCATATACATTTTAAAGAACCAAACGATAGCGCGATTTAATGTACACTCAGCGCCATCTCTTGACAAAAATAGAAACTACATGCAACCTATACATACTATCTGTGATATCACTTCTACGACATTAACAAGCTAAACGACTTTTAATTAGAAGAACAAAATATCCTTAACGGGTGCATATTATTACAAGCACAGCTAATAAGAGCTAATTTAACTCAAAATGTGCATAGTATCCAAAATTAAACGTAAACTAAATATTATCCAACGTTTAGTGACCTAAATTACTTACACAAAGAACCTGTGTACAAACTGTACTGGCTAAATATTCTTTTGAGATTAAACAACTTTATTTTACTCGTAGCAGTTTTAGACTTTAATGTTTTTAGAATTTGCATTGTAACAACAGTAAATGAAAATTTTAGTTTAGTTTAGTGCATTTTAGTTTACACATGCATATTTTAAAAAATACTTATAATGAAAAATATATATTAAGTAATCAGATGTAAATGGTCTAAAAACAACCACAAGGATTTTATCTTAAAAAAGAAGAAATTTAGGTACAGAAACTGACGAACTCCGACAACATTACAATTTTTCTTAGACTTTTTTTTTCTTAGAATTGGATTAAACAAAGACACCATTTTGTAAGTAACGTAAGTAGTAAGTAATATTTACCTACGAACGATAATCATTCCAAAAACACTAAAACCAAAATACCATTGTATTCAGTAATGGAAGCGAGTAAACTGGGGCAAGTGAGCGTTATTAGATTTAGGTTCAGTTGTCTAGCATCTAGACTGCAGTCTAACGTTTACTAGAATATACTGTCGCAAATAGAGTTAGATCTGGTTAGTAATATATGTTATTGTTATTCTGGGTAATGGTTTTCTCAGAGACATTATGTTCTAAGATATGTGCTCTACTCCTTTTTGTATCTAAATATAAGTATATATCATATATCTATACATATAAAAATGTAAAAATGAATTGCTGTTCGTTAGTCTCGCTAAAACTCGAGAAAAACTGAACCGATTTAACTAACTTTAACATTAAAATAATCCTGAAAGTCCAGAAAAGTTTTATACGGTGAAAAGTACGGAAAAATTGAGAAGAAAATTTCAATTTAAACATGTAAAATAATAACACATTGTTTGTTATGGTGGGTGCGTTCGCTAGACAGGACAACGTCTGTCGGTTTCACTAGTTAACTGATAAATAAAGCTTAAGAGATTGTAAATTTGAATAATGAAAACTTTAAAAAACGCACTAAATATTTTTTTTTCAAATTGTATTAGTACTGTTAAATATTACCTCCACGATTTAAACTTACAAACTTCACCTCTTTGTTAATATTCGTATAAGTTAAGAAAACGTATAAAACTTTTCTCATAACCCGTATATTTTTTATAATAAGCGGTAATAAGCAAGAAAATACAGCTTTTTAATATTAATAGAGTAATTTCACTTCGCCTCCAGCGTTATCACAACATTAAAAGTTGGAAACGGCTCAGGTTTTTCAGTCCTTTGTATATTATTTAAGAGACCTTTTAGGTTTTCAGTTCTCTCCAGTACTAAAAATAGTCTTTTTTTGCTTTTATAGTTATATTATGTACAGAATTTTTAATGTATAATGTTACAGCATATGTTTTATTTATGCGATGCGATTATATAACTTTCCGATTTTTTTTTAACTTTTGTTATTCCAATTAATCGAAAGTATGGACATTTCATTAATTCATTTCATGGAGCCGAGATGACCTAGTGGTGCGAACACGTGGATCTTAACCAAAGATCACTGGTTCAAATCCTGGCTAGCACCGCTGGATTTTCAAGTGCTAAATTTGTGTTTAAATTCATCTCGAACTCTGCGTTGAAGGAAAACATCGTGAAACCTGCATGTGCCGGAAGAAATTCTGACACATGTATATCCTCCAATCCGCAGTGGAGCAGCGTGGTGGATTAAGCTCCCTAATAGGAGAAGAGGCCTATGCCTAGCTGTGGGATATGTACAGGCTGTGTTACGTTTTTTTTTATGTACATTTCATTTCGTACATGATAATTCATTTAGGTAGAATATAACCATTCTTTAAAACTTGAGACAACATTTAATTAATTCATAGTACATTCCATAGAACTTAAAATTGAGTTAATACTTTATAAAATCTGCAAAAGCCCATACATATAATCATATCCACCTTGTTGATAAGAAATGAAATTTTGCGTCTATAAGTGAAAAAATTACATGCTGTTACTGTAAATGGTACTACGCTATCATTAGCGCATAGGTATTAGTATATTTTTGACATTTGATTCAGATTTTCGCACTATAAAAAGATTGCGGTACTTTCCCAAAATTAGTCTCCAGTATCCCTCTAGAGCCCATTACCACTTGCCGTGTGTCGGATCTGGATTTTAATCGGATGTCGGCGTTTCTACACACCTCTACGATTTTTAATCGGACGACTAGTGTGAGTAGCTTTATATAAAACGTTCTGCCCATTAAAATCGGACACACGACAAGTGGGACCGGACTCTTACACCAAAATGAATACAAATCCAATTTAACCAAAATAAAATGGCCGTCACTTGACTCGGTTCACTCAGTCCGGGGGGACGCGTCTAATTGGTCATATTTCTTGCAAGTGGGTTAGCCCTCGAGGGGCGGGTAATGAGATTCGTTTACTAACGATGTTAGGATTAGCGTTCATTGGGTAATCTATGCTTTTTAATACTAACTTATTATCTTATATTGTATTATTACTACGAATGTTTGTTACACTTCTATGAGTTTAGTACTTAACTACTTCGATATATGTGTAAGAAAACGATTTATCTAAAAATTATTGTGTTTTGTTACACTTTCATGTTTACTCTATTTAAAGTATAATTATTGAATTAAAGTTATTTAGAAGTTAAAGTTAGAAAGAAATTAAAGTATAAGTATATGATTTTTCATACACATTACAGAAAAGTTCACGAAGTGAATTTCATTCAAATAAATACAAAATATTGTTCCCGAGTAGTAATATTATAGTATATAATAATTCAATAAAAATCGAAAGAGTTTATCTGTATTAAACGGATATATCAAATTAATTGAAAAAAAAACATACATTAATTAGCCTACTTATCGACGAAGGTTAAACAAGTGCAGTGGACTAATATTTATGTATTTGATTGGTAAAAAATAAACAAAAATAATTTATAATATTTTTATAGCATCATATAGCTTACGTTATATACCCAGTCAGACTCCACGCTTATCCAGCTCAGATTTCCTCTTACGGAGATATTTTATTTGAAACCGCGGCTACTTTGTCCGCGTTAGCTAAACATTTGTTTTCGTTAAAACACCGAGCGGTTTGTTTAACTCTCTACAAAATACCTGGCCAGTTTAAAATGTGTATAGAATAATGTTATTATTAAAAGGGCAAGTGTAGATTTATAATAAAACTTAACCGTCTAATTTGGTAGGTAATGTTAGAGTTACATTTACGTTGTGTATTGTGTTATTATGCACCAGTGTGTCAAGTGTGAGTTTTTCTCACGATTGAAACAAAGTAAGCTCAAATTTATATGAAATTGAAACAGCGACATCTCTTGTCAAGAAGTAGAACCATATTAAGCGAGTGAGCATTTGACAGTTCGACGTAAATGACCAATGACAACCGATTGCTAGAGAAAAAAAGCGCGTCTGATTGGTGGATTTTTATATTAATTTACTCGCAAAACGCTAACGCAACATAAAGTACTTGAATGAACTCACACTTGGCACACAAAAGCGTATCTCTTTCATACATTTAGTATGGCTAGAAACACACTATTTCCGCCTGTTGTGGCGCTACGTCACAACACAATAATGTGTAATAGCTTAAATATTTATTTTGCTATGATCAGGAGATGCTACCTCTACAACGGTCAGTTGCGAAGTCGAAGTTGACTTCTCCTGACATCTCCTGAGGATGCTCCGGTGTCAGAGTGAAAGTAGAGTAGATTGTCTGTGTGTACAGTATACCATACAGATTTATGTTATTTTCACGGATCATAGCAAAATAAATATTTGATTTGTTGTACTGTTTGTATTTAATTTGTTATCATGGAATTCCGCAAAGTAACGCCTGATTCAATAATAATAAATACCCTTATATGTTCCTAATTTTTTACTCTTACCCAATGTATAGAAGCAATACGCTTCAGACGCACCATATTACACCACACCACATACCTAAGAGTAAGACTAACATACATAATATGTATGCATGTAGCTATGTTAATTGAATTAATATACCAATCTATATCATTAATATATCTATAATGTATTATTATTAATTAATATATACTATACCTATTGTTATTAATGAAGCATATATTAAAATAGTATTAGTCATTAATATGACATCACTTAATAGAATGGAAAAACATGTGAACTTTTACATTAAACCAACCCAAATAATATAAAAGCAAGCCCAAACCATAAGAAGCAGCTTAAAATTCATCCTGCAAGCTGAAACAGTGCAAACAATACGAAACAAACAGAAATTCAATAGTCCAATCCAATTTGAATTCTACCCCAAATATGTTAAGATTCAATTTTGAATGAAACCAGATTATGCCAGCTTGTATACACTTTCAATACACGCGATTATAACCTTTAGTTTCAACAAAATAAAGGTTGTTTTTATGTGCAAGTTTGTATGTATGTGGATGGAAATGTATGAAAGGTCATGTAGGTAAGGCTGTTTGTTTGTGTTTGTGTCAACGTTTAAAAGGGTTAGGTTTTATTATGCAAGGGATTTTCGGGTTTACACAGTTTTTACATCAAGCACTCGATATTTTGATGCCATTTTGTGGATATTTACGGTCTTTGATAGGATTTTGTTAAGAGTGAGAGATGTGGCGTTGAGTTTTACTTGTGTGGAATTTTGATGTTATTTATGAATTTATTTGTAGGTAATGCACCGTCGTTTTCATTTTTCCATAAGGCTTATTTTTGGTAGTGTATGGTTACGCAGATATAGTAGTTTCGTATATAACTCAATTTTACAAAAAATAATAACTGACATGAAACAACATTTTTTTCTTAAGGTATTGATATAATACAACTTGCTACTAAAATAAATATAACTTTTCTAGTTTTTGTTTCAATATAGAGTGACGACGACCTCCGTGGCGCAGCGACGACCTCCGTGGCGCAGCGGTCAACACGCCTGCCTGCGACGTGGAGGTCCTGGGTTCGATCCCCGGCCAGGTCA
>DVXP01002455.1:0-12716 GCA_018235645.1 Junonia grisea | reverse complement strand
GATCTACTTTCTCGCTATTCTTCTTCCACTTCGATCAGTCATGGATATCTTCCTCATCGAGATCGCAGCTTTTCATGTCATTCATGACAACATACAACCATCGCAACGGGTTTTGCTGAAAACTGATTGTGATAAAGAAACGAAATAATTAAATAAAATTGAAAATTTAAAGAAAATAAATAAAACCTGTTCCACTCATTTAATTCGATTGAATTCATCCTATACGAACTAAGTACCTGTTATTATTAATACTACATTATATTTCTGTCTGGTTACATTATATTTGTCTATTAAATTATGTATAACAGACGATACGTTGATTAAAGGAAATTATATATCAAGGTCGCTTAGAATTTCCATTTACATAATGTTTCAATTTAAAGCTGACTAGAACATAAGGAACTATCATATTATGTATAAATTGTTATACATTAATATAAGGGTGAATTGTTTATAACTATCATTATCAAAACATGTAGGCACCTCATATTTTACCAGTTTGTTTCATATTTAATCGAGTTCAAAAAAAGTAGATTCTTCAAGTAAACTAGAGTAGTTCGCCGAATAATTATTTTTATGCTTGCTGTTTCATTACTTATTAGTGGAGAATTTTGAAATTTAAGATAAAGGCACCTAATTTTGAGGTATTATTATTTCTTTTTCGAATACCTCGAAACTAGATGTCATTTTTTAGATTTACCTTATCGTAATTACAATAGTAGCAAATTTCACTTACAAACATGGTAAAATATCCAGCAGTTTTTGGCTTTTCCGCGTCTCAAATATCCTGTCCACTTTAATGTAAGGACATAAAAAACGTCCTAGATGGGAAGAAGAAACGCGCCTAGGGCCAGTTGTTAACAACTTTCCTAATGGCCACTTAAAGTTGGGTTGCAGCCACATTTGACAATATTTTTTCGGTGGTTTGTATGTATTTAAATTGCAAAGAGACTACATGAATATATGATATTTGGCATATTGTTTTAATTAGAAAATCTTTTAGTTAATTATTTATTAGATACAAAGATGTAATATAACATATAGCAAACTACATGATATAATATAAATAAAATCTCGTTAAGTTTAGAAATGTATATGTAGTAGCAAATTTATCTTCATTAGCAAGAATCGGCGATATAATGGACAGAAAGATTTGGAAACAACATAAAACGCTTTATTGTACCTACATTCATTTATTGGCCAGTTATTTTGTGTTGTCAATACATATGTCTCCATTGCGTTTTTCATTTATATCATAATTTTAAGAGAAAATATAATAAAAGAAATATACAATATTAAATAAGTGAGTGTATAATTCGTAATATTGTGTATAATTATAAAAATATTAATTATTATTCCGCCACTGTTTCACAATATAGTTAATTTGGACGTACCATAAGAAATAATTTTATGAAAGTAAATAAAACACCATACTAAAACATAACCAATACATCTAAGTGGCACCAGCAAACATCAATGACGTATCCACAAAGGAAACCCCATAGAATTATGGTTATAGATCGGCGTACTTACGTTGTTACGGTACTTACAAAAGCGAGTAGGTAATTGGATGCTATTTAATGCAACGAGCTAAATTACAGTTTTAATTGAGTGCTTAAAATTGAAAATCTCTTCATTCGTGCGCATATTAAGGACTAAAATAACGGGTGGAGCACGCGAGGCGCATACCAGTTTCGGCTTAAAGGAGAGACGGACGCGATTGATTAACATTAATAAACTATGTTAAACTTAAAACACCAAAATACGACTGCGTAATAAATGTCTGAAAAGATGTAAACAATTTAAGTCAGCCATGTTGATTTTTTTTTATGTCAAAAGTCTACAACACTCGGAAATGCGAATCTAATGGTTAAAGAAGGGTTTTTGACTTATGACGATAAAAATTTCTTCTCTGAATTTTGTAAAGATATCCCTAACCCAAGGGATTGGGGAATAGTGAAAACAAAATCATAAGTTAATCAAAACTGATTTTCACAACCGGTCAGGCAATGTAAACATAAAAATGTATCGTCATACAATTATTCACGCACTTAGCTATAATATATATTATTATATTTATAGCTAGGCATATTACTATACATTTTCTAAACAAATTTTCGAGTCAGCACCGCACACTCAGCTACAATATTTATTTCTATGACGTCACCAAGCTATACCGTATTATAGATTATATGACGACCACCATAAAAATGAAGGCAAAATATATATTTTTCAGTGTGTGGTAGCTTGCTATAATATATATTACAGTACGGTATATTAATATATATTATAGCTAAGTCTGTGACGGGCTATATCGTTGATTTGAAGTTCAAGAAAACTCACTATGTAGGTACTTTAACGTAAGCTTCTTGCGTGTATAGAGGTTATTAACTTTTTGGCCTAACAGAACATTTATTAAATTGTTGTTTTCAATGATTTTAATGACTTACCATTTAATACAATGGACGTGCTAGAGAGATGATTTATTTTTACCGCATGTTTTCTAAACGGTAGTATCTTTTAACGTTCAGTGTCTATAAAACTATAAGGCTTTGGACAGACTGTTCGTTTACGTGTACGTGCATCTATATTCACATATATTGAAATTGTTATATACATTTATTAGTTTATAATATAATAGATCATATATTATTTATTATTATATATATATTTATTATATATTTGCACGTTTAAGGGGTTAAATAGTTAAAAATTTACATTAAACATATTGATGTCAAGCAATAAAATGATAACCTATCTAAATTGATAATTATAGTGATTGTTTGAGTTTTAATTAACGTAATACTCAAAATAACTTTGTTAGTAAATAGGAAAATAGTTAATGTTATTAGGGGCCGTCCATTAATCACGTAAGGTTGTTTTACTCATTTTTTGACCCCCCCTTTCCCCTTGGTGATATTTGGTGAGGTTTGGGACCAAATAAAATAAAAAGGCGAACAAAATACAAGAAGAACAAAATGATCACATCATAAAATCTATTAGGTACATCGGAATTATGCAACGTTTACATTATTATGTTATTACTTATTATTATTTAGAATTAAGATTAGACGAAGATTCTTAATGATTCTGATTTTTTGTAATGTAATATTAAAGAACCGGTTTTGACGACACGACAATAACAAGACTAATAAATACACTTACGATGTATGAAAAATGTTATCTGATAAACTTTCATTTTAAGTATCGCGGAAAACTTGTTATTTTTGGCATCAGATACCAAATTTAGTCATCTTAAACGTGACCAGTTTAGGTGGGACGACTATATGGAAATTTGTACACAATTCAATAAAATTAACGGTAAATTGTTGATCATAAGGACTCTATGTCGATTTTTTCTTTGTTTGTTACGTTTTCATGCTTTAACTCAATGCCTGTGCTTTGTTACTCTAAGGCGGTGAGGCTCATCCCACAACATACTCTTTTTGGTTATAAAATGTATCTGACGGAAAAGTATTAGAGTTTAGGCGAAATATACGCATTTTGAAGAATTATCGCAATTTTCTCAAAGACCGGCTCTAAGAGAAAAGTATATAGAACAAAAATATGATGGATATTTTCAAGGTCTACAACTTTTGTAGGATTTTTTTTCTACAATCAATTTTTTTTGTAATAATCTCAAAAACAGCCTTTTTCTAGAATTGACTTTTGAAATAGCTATTTTGTCTCTTATTTATCAGCGCATTTAAATACATGTTCATACAAAAATTTCAGGTCGATCAGAGTTACGGGCTTTTCGGAAGTACTAGAAAAAACAAATAAAAACATATATAAATTTTGAATCACTCTTTTTCAAATAAGAGATGCAAAATTAGATATACTGGAATCAGTGTTGGGCAAAATGTAATCTGATTACTGATTACTAACTACGTTTACTTTAATTAATCAGTAATTTACGATTATTTTAAGTAGTTAGTAATCGTGATTACTGATTACTTAAAGCAATTGTAGTTAGTAATCAGTAATCAGATTATATTTTGCCCAACACTGACTGGAATTCTGATAGTCGTACAAAATCATGAGTCACTCATTGTGTATGAGATAAAATCTTTTTTACCATTAATAATGTCATGTGAAACACTTTCCCTGACCTCCGACTATTGTCTCGACTTTGAGAAGGAACACAAAATCCATATCAGGTTTGGGCTCACGTTTTTAGAGATATTAAGTTTGAACTTAAACTTAACCTAGATCTAATTTCTTGTTGATTGAAAGAACAATCAGTACGCTGGTAAAACATTTTAATACACGGAAATAACACAGGTAAATTTGAGTCCATTAAGTTCTTTTTTTTTTTAAAAAAAACATTGAGATAAGAAAATAAATGTTCAATTTTATCTCGCAGGAGAAATAGAAAGCCAATTGTTTTGTTCTGGAATACCTGTTTACCTGAGAATCAACAAATTTGCCATTGTAATATCTTCTGTTTGTCCCTAAGGTACAAATCGAGAAATTTATATTGACTTAGATAAGATGCATATATTTTTGAGTTGTCCAGTGACTAAGAGGTTAAGAATTATTCGAACAGGAGATAGATTTAAAAAAATGTATGCGTCATACTGGCTATTTACATATTGTTGAATCATGACTTTCTTTTTGCTTGTAAATTCAGACTCAACAATACTGACAATACTGACTTTCAATCATCTGTCAATCAATAACAATAACAAAAAATTAATAAAAAATCATGTTACAATTCATAAACATGCGTTCAAAATAAATAAACTATATTCTTCCATTGTGTACGCCACCTGTCTAGCGGTGAGCGTGTGACGTCACATAGGTCGTTCACCCTTACACCTGACCGCTATTCAAGATTAGGTGTTATTTCATTTTTGTTACATTATTTTGTTTTATCTGTATTATTTTATACTAGCTGACCCGACAGACTTCGTACTGCCTCCATTTAGAACGTTTGTATGGGAAATAGTAAAGGACCGGTTTTAGGGGTTTCTCGGCAATTATTCCAATTTTCTCACCTTTTAAACCTTCCCTGGAACTCCACGAACATTTCAAGACCAAGATGACATAAATCTGTTCAGCCGTTCTCGAGTTTTAGCGAGACTAACAAACAGCAATTCATTTTTATATATAAGATTTTCTTTTGTTAGGTCATTTCAATTCCTTTAACTTTACCCTTCACTTGATTAACTTGAATCTAGACATAAGTGAAATCTCTCTTATAGTACTTTACAATTTAATGAAAATACCAGTTAAATAAACAGATAAGTAATGTTAAGATGTCACCCAAGAACATTGGTACGACCAGTGAATCCGTTATTTTATAAATTTAATCTCTATATCTTTGTACCTTTCTTGGCGTATGCAATATTTTATGATGTTCAATTAAGTTGTTAAAGCATTTAATTGTAGAAAAGAAACTCACCTTGACATTTATAATAACAGTAAGGATCAATACTCACACCCAATAGTCAATCTATAAATATTTTATTTCATTCTACTTTTCCTTGCTCTGGTCACATTTTTTTTTATGGGATAGGACGGCAAACGAGCTGACAGATCACCTGATGGAAAGTGAAAGCTCTCGCCCATGGACATTTGTAACACCAAATGAGCTACAAAATGCGTTACCGGCCTTTTAGGGGGTATGGATGGGGAATTAATGGGGAAAGGGTGGGGAATTGTTGTATTTGATCAGTACAATATGTTCTTCTTTTCTATTTTGGCCTTTTACTTGCACCTTAGAAGAGCTAATGGATGCTACTGATAACACTACACAAGTAGCTCAATTCTGGGCTGAATCAACTTAAAATCTGTTGTCACTGATACACTAAGAAGATTTTTGCCTGTCTTATGAAAATTGTCATAGACCAACTCAAAAATGATGGATGATGGCAATTTTAAAAAGACATGTAGATTTGTGAAATAGAAGTATAATATAGCATCTTACCGTGACCTTCAAGATTCAAGTCATATTAAGCATTTTAATTTCTTTTACCCATCCTCGCCCTCATGTCATCTATCATACAGTCAAACCATCTCTTTGGTTTACCTCGACCTATATATCCCTGCACATTCATATTTAACATACGTATATTTAACATAACATTCGAATATCGTAATATGCCATTTCAAGCTTTAATATTACAAAATTTAAGATAAACAAATATTTTTCCTTTAATAAATTGTTATTGCCGTTTTACATTATCAGTTTAAATATAATTTGTAGTTATTTGAGGAAGGACAAGTCAACATGTGAATGGAAACAATTTCACAAGACACTATTTTCATTGATTTAATTACAACTGATTTCATGTGTATAAAATATAGTGTGTGTAAAAAACCTCTTGTGTCCTGTACATATTATATTATTTAATATATGTTTTTTTGTTTTTATGGATTAAAATATTTATAATTTTATTTTAAAAAGCATTTCAAATGATTTCAATATTAAATGAAACACTAACTTATTGTAACAATCCTGAGTTTGATCCACAACAAACATAGTCCATACAGATATTGTTTGTTGCAGTTCTAGCTTCATATGTTTTCTGAAACCCAATGCATCCTGCATGTAATATCTTATAGGAATATTTGAGTTAAAATTATTCTACCTACTTATTTATTTATTTGTTTTATTTTCAGGTGAAAGGCCTAGCCGAGCCACCACCACAAATGCCCAGCATCAAGAGAGAAGGCTAACCCAGTGTGTTCTAAAGACTCTAGTGAACTATGAAACACCAATGTAACATAAAATTATTGACACCACACTGTATGTATTTTTATATGGCAATTTTTGAAACACCTTAAAAGTTTTCGCCTTTGCAATATTCGGACTAGCAACACTGTTATTGTGTTTACTTTTTTTTCCACATTTGAGCTATTTTTTTATCTGTAAGGAAAGAAATGAATTATTCTTCTGTCGAGATACTTTTATGCATTTTCGCAATTTGTATTAGTAGTTTAAGTTGATGTTGCCTTTAATAAATGTGTTTTATTCTGCTATGTCGATGGTTGAGCCACCGAAGCGGCTGCCAATTATTAGAATAGTGGTATTTTCTCTTAGTTTTTAATATGGGGTCTCTACATTTTGCTGTTAAAATATAAATATGAAGCAATATTTTTATAAATGAACACAACAGATATAAATAAAATTATAATACATATAGTAATAGAAACTAATCAATCATAGAGAATCTCTGATATAGGACACTGTTCCTCAAACATAATCGATATAAAAAATTACTAAAATTCATAGACCATTAACTACTTAATCCCTTGTTCGTAAATGTCTTATTATTTAGTTATTAAAAAGTTATAATATTGGGCTTTGATAAATCGTGTTTTCATTGAACTTAAAAAAGAGCAAATTTTCGAAAAGTATAATTTACAGAATTTAGACTTTATTAAGAGAAAGTCAATGGTAAGCAACAAAATATAATTAAAATGATAAAAAAGTTAACTGACTTATTAACAATTTTTTTTTTTAACATAATTACATAAATTATTACGATTTATCAAAGCGATAAATAAAAACTGAATATATGTCACAATAGTGGATGTGGTCACGGTCACACTTTGGGCCCTTCCAATCTTAGTTACCTAACAACCAAAGTTTTAGCATGTATTCCACAGGACTCGAACTAAAGTCTGATTTGAGATCACATCTATCGATGAGCTTGTGTTAAAACGCCAGCAAATACTTAGAAAATGAATTGTTATTTTTTTTTTAACTAAATTACATAAGAAAATATTTCTCTTATACCCAATCAACCCATATTATTTTACCCATAAAATTAACTATAAGCAGATTAACAATTTTAAGTAAATGTTAAATTTCTGTCTGTGCCTCTGATGCCAGAATTTTGTTACAGAATGTGTCTTGTGTCATTTGACATTGCAAATATTAAAATACTTATTAATTTGCAAATGCAATGATCTTTTCCTTTGATGGACTTGTAACTAAGAATTTATTCATTTTAATTTTTTTTTAACTTTAGTTTAAAATAAATTTATTCTTCAATTTATAAATATTTATTTTATCATCAATGCAATAATCCGTTCAAAATGTAAATTAACATTATCAAAATAAGTTTATCTGCTTAAGATAAAAACAGAACAAAAATAAATTGCAGTCTCTTATGTTATTTTTACGTCAAAAAATTCATTCATTATTAATAGTGATTGTTGGCATTTTAACAATATTAGCTGATTTATTCCACCAATGGATGCCTTATAATAAATACAATTTCCAATACATATGTCGATTCAAAATAAAATTGTGGAAATAAAAAGAAAGTTTAAAATAAATATTTAGTACTAAAAGCCAATGATTTTGTTATGATAAAGATCTACACAAATTAGATATAATCTTAGTACAGCTAAATGAGAAAGTAAAAAAATTATCTAAAACTTAAAATCGACATTTTTTGTTTTGGAATGCTTGAATACTTGTTAATATTATAAGGTGTTGATGTCTAGTAAGTTAGTGACACATTTTTCATATTTCACATTTTTTTCTTTTCTAATTTAGTGCTCAATGCAATTAAAATGGCATAATATTATGTTATCTTCGTGGCAAAATTGACTGTTTCGTATTTTTAGGTTAAGTAAGCTTTATTTCGCGAAAATTCTTTTTTGAACGGCACTATGACTTTAAAAAGCCTTAAAATGAGAAAAAACCTAGTACAAATCGTTTTGACTTGTGTTCACATTATCGTTTCGTTTTTATCATCGTAATGGTGCAATGTCAGTTAATATTTAATAATTTATATTAAAAAAAATGTACATGCATGTACATTTTAGCATTTGTTCATTTTCTCATGCACCTCTCACAATTTATTTAGTGATGTAAGTTTTTATTTTTTTATTTTGAATCTATTGTTTTGTATCTTGTGTTTCAGCACTCCTTATTTTCCCGCTTTTAGTTGTCCATCGTGTTTAACTGTAATGTTAGTTGTTGTAAAAATGTAAATCTGATATTTTTAGACGGAGTGAAGTATGCGCTGAATAGTAATCACGTGAAATAGTTTGTAATGATTGAAATAATGAAAGATTTGTAATTTTTAGATAATAATAATAAAAAAATTAAATATGCTGATTGATTGTTTTATTTCTGTCTGGACGGATGTGATACGAAATTGATAATTTCTAATGCGATTTAAGTGTGTATAATAAACTGCATATATCTACATAATATAATAAAATTGAAAGTTTGTAAGTTAGATCTTTGTTGCTGTTGCGCTGAAAAATGGTTGAACTGATTTGGCTGAAATTTGACACAGTCATGGCTCAAGCTTCTGATTAGAGCATAGACTACCTTTTTTATTCCTAAGTAGTAACAACGATTACTTTATTCCGGATATTTCATCAAATAAAACCACTATAGATATGAATTAAATAATTTATTTCTGAATCTATAATATTAATCATTTTAGAAAAACATTCTAATTCATTTAAACAGAATAAAAAATAGCACCGATAGTCGAAAGTTTCATGTAAATAGTAAATAATTTTTTCGAAATGCATTTTGGAATTATACAAATGACAAAATAAATGCTATATTAAATACATTAAGAGAAAAACATTAATTATATTGAAAATAAAATTATTGTTACAATAAATAAACTTTAAAACATGTAAACCACTGGTATCACTATATTTTGGAAAATGCTTTGGTTTTGTATATTGTAGAAAAAATAAAACCGTTTAATAAAATTAAATGCTAAAATTGGATTAAACATTAATTATAACATGGCAACACAATAGGAACACGAAAAAATGGTTATCCTAATTACTATGTATTTATAACATCAAATTTTAAAACTATACGAAAGACGTTGTTATTTTAATAACAATAAAATCATTGGCAAAGATAAATTATATACATTAAAAATATTATTATTATTATATTAAAATAATAAACTATAACATAAATTAAACGGTTAAAGTAATCAACAAAAAATCAAGTAGCTTCTTTCAAATTATGTCTAGATTAAAATAATTATAAATAAGTAAAATTTATTTGGTGTAGCTTAAATTGCATAAATATATAGGTACACACAACTAGAATTTGTAATTAAGAATGGAAGAGAAGAAATTACATAGTTCCTTCCCTTTTAACGTTATATTTTTTTCATGAAAGACATTTTAACTAGTTACGCGAATATCTTTATTGCTACTATTTGGTTATTTGGTAAATTGATCACTGAACGTGTAAGAAGACAAAATAAATGAACTACATAGAAAGTCAAAATAAAAATATTACTACCTTTTAAAGGATAATTATTCGAATTTATTCATACGTCTAAAACAATACATAATAATTTTTAATGCTATAAAACTATAAATTTTTAAAAGTTTGTAAATTATGAATAAACACTACCTACATTGTCTTGAAATATTTCTAATATTAATATTTTAATAGGTGTGTTTATACAAAATAAACATAAATGATTAGGATACATAAATGTAATTATATTTCTAGTAGTAGAGGGGTCATCCACAAAATACATTGATAAAAAAGAGAAAAAGAGAAAAGCAAAAAGGTGAGATATTATGATGATAAGGAAATAGTTACAAAACAGTCTAAAAATTGAATAAAATATATTATTGTAGTATTCTATGGATGACATACAACAAGACAAATACAATCAAATGCCTTCAAGAATAATGTAAATGAACTCATTCTTTACATATTATGGTATTGTGCTCACATTCCATTTTTTAGTCTAATCTAGATCTAGAGTAAGTATAGTCCATTCGAAGGGATAGATGTATATAAATTCCACAGACATGCACATGATATTCAAAATTATATTACACTAGTGGACCCGACGAACGTTGTCATGTCAACCAAAGTGTCATAATAGTGTCTTTATTTAATGTTTAAATAGAAAAGTTTTCTTTGCGATTTTTCCAGTTTTTTTTTACCGTTTAAGCCTTCCCTGGACTTCCACGATTATTTCAAGACAAAAATTAGCAAAATCGGTTCAGCCGTTCTCGAGTTTTAGCGAGACTAACGAACAGCAATTCATTTTTATATATATAGAGATTTTGAGGCTGATTACTATAAAACTCGTTTGTACCCATAACTTTTATCTGCAGTCAGATATAAACTTTCTTCATAAGCAAACCATAGGACAGTAGTTCATTAAATACCAGCCTAGATATGACCAACTCTATGTATCATAAACATATGATTTGGCGTTTTCGTCGTTCTCCAAGCAGGTCAGTGGTGTACGAAAGAGACATGTCAAAGTTAGTAGAGATTTGCCCCAAAATCTTCTAGAGAATCATACTACTTTTCTCGAATCAATTAACTTATAACTCAACTCTAACTTACCCGAACTTCAAAATATTAATTTGTCGCTCTCCAACCGAGTATACGATTAACGAAAGAGACAACATATTACTCTAGTTCTTTCTCAAAATTGTATATGGTACTCTTTCTACTTTTCTCGATAGAATACACCTTAAAATCGACTCTAGACCTATCCTCAGCCTCAAAACTATCCTGCCCATAAAATCCAAACATCTTTCCCTACAAACGATCTAGTTACCTACATTAAGACTACCAACTCAACTAATTTTTCTTGAAACCGTCTGGATTATTACTCTGCCATCTCCAAGTGTCTTGGCATATGTCACCTAGTGTCCTTGTCGCTATCCAGCAAGTAAACGATGTACAAGAGACAACTGCATATTTACCTAACTCTTTCCCAAAATTTGTGGGACCTTTCTACTTTTCTCAAAGGACTGCAACAATAACCTGCTTCTTATCCTATTTTCAGCGTCAAAACAATCCTGCCCATAAAATCCAAACATCTTTCCCTACAAATGAGCTATAGTTACCTACATCTAGACTACCATCTTACCTAACTCTTCTTAAAACCTTCGGGGTTGTTACTCTGCCATCGCCAAGTGTCTTGGCACATATCATCTAGCGTCCTTGTCGCTCTCCAGGCCAGTAGGCGGTGTGCGAGAGAGACATCTGCATAATTGGCTGCAATATCTCCTGCTCGTCTGCCAACTATCTTGTATGGAATCTTTCTACCGCTCGCCTTTTCGAAGGCCGCTATCATTTGTAGGACTGAGTAGCCGGTTCCGGTACCTAGAAAGGGGTGTTTATTTTGTTAATAAAATTGTTATCTATGAATGTTTGATACTGTAAAATATGTAATATAGTTTGGATAACTTGTGGAGTTGGAAGTATACTTATTATGCACAATTTAAAACTAAGAAATAAATGATGTGTTAATAGGAATATGGATAAGATTGTGTATCAATATTTCTTATTAAAAAAAAGAAACTGAAGAATATTGCAAAACGACAAAACCATAACAAACAATGAATGCAATCAGTAACCACTTAATGGAACCCAACAAATTAAAACGTTTCTATTTAAACTGAATCACTAAAATCCCAAAAACTTCTTACCCAAATTAACAGCATGGAATCCACTAAAGCCAGGCTGCTTGAAAAGCTTAATCGCTTTAACATGTCCTTCAGCTAAGTCCTGTACATGGATGTAGTCTCGAACCCCGGTGCCGTCTATCGTCGGGTAATCGTTGCCGAACACTAATAATTCCTTTAGACGACCTACTGCTACCTGTATAGAGGATTAATAAGTGTAAAGTTATTGAAAAATATTTTCATATAATTATGTCATCGATGACAATTTAGGGTTCATTCAAGTATTACGTAACGCAGTTTGGGGGGAAGGGAGGGTCTTG
>DVXP01002454.1:0-12717 GCA_018235645.1 Junonia grisea | reverse complement strand
GTCCGGGACACTGTTGGCCCGTGATCTGGCACAGACATACAATTAATAATTCATTTATTTGCCAGAATATGGTACATAATATAGGTGGTCATTATAATGATTCTCATATTCTACGGATTTATCGGTGTACAAATATTAAACATACATTAATAATATTTAATTAAAAACAATTAATTAAATAAAATTACAATTACTTAAAATATCATTCCATAAAAATAAAATAATTGAGAATAGGTAGACACAATTAAAATAAAATGTCAAACATAATAATACAACTAGTTAATTTTTGTCAGTTAAAAATCGCAAACATTATAATACAGTTTATTTATAAGAAAATCAAAGAGTTTCGTTTTGAACATAGCTGTTGGTAAATCCTTAAAAGAGTCAGGTAATGCATTTACCGCTACTCGGGTACAGTTTATATGTTCACAGACAGTAATCACTTTATGTAATACACTTCTTTTGCCCATTACACCTACAAGAAAACGATCCCATCCCACCACATGAGCTAAAGCTTAAATTGTTAGTCGCGGATCAATGATCATGGTACAGACTGTATGTACTCAACTATTGGGTTCAATCACATCGCTAATTGCGTTTCAGAGATAACTAGCGCGGTAATAAACTGTCGGTTTAATCTGATTCAGCGTAATTATCAAGAGTTAACAACATAGTCGGTCGTAAAATGAACACTTTTTTAAAGCTGATGTTGACATTTCAGACTTTAAAAAAATATTATCGCGTGGTTTTAAATAGCTTTTGGTTTTTTGCGCTTTAAAAACATTGGGAAAATCCGACCTGAATTTTTATCTTTTTTTTATCTTTTTAAATGAAAATGGTGAAATGTCTGATCTGTTAATTATTTCAAAGAATAGGGGATAATGAGTCACTGTTAAGGGTTAATGATCCTTGTTATTAATCGCTTAACTTTCGCCTAAATTCTTTTTTCTTTGCTTAGACACGATAAGCGTGAAATAATATCTATATCAAGGTCAGCCTTTTATATGGACCAGAACACATTTTATGTATTACGGTGGGTTAAGCTGGATCTTACATTCAACAGCACAAGTGATATTTTTGTGTCTACTATAAAAGTAACTAAAAAAATCTTATAATTTTATTATTGGTATGTACTGCCTTTTTTGTGTTTATTGTTTAGTCCTGACTTTATTTACCCCAACCGAATTTAACGAATCTCTATACTAGCAAAGAAATACGAGTATTTTGCCAAATATCAAGTTTCTAGGAATTACGGTTCCGGAGATACCATTAGTATAGTATAATACGTTAAATCTCTTTAAAATAAATTGAAAAAAAAATCAGAAACCGTAAATATACATTAATTTTTTATACCATTTCATCGTAGTGTATTATCATGCCCGAGAGTGAACCTATAAAAACATTTTTAATTACGTAAACAAAAACGCATTTACTCTAGATATAAAATTTCAATAGCCTTCGCGAGGATATTTTCTATATTAAAAGCCTACTAAAGCGTTTAAGTGCCGTGCCGTCATAAAAATAAAATTTGATTATACAAATAAAATGCGCAGCTCATTCATTGAATCATCTCGTATTTTCAGTAAAAAAAGATGTGTATTACGGCATTTTTTTAAACATTTTACAATTTTATCTTCTTTTTTATGGTAAGTACCTCGTGTACTGAGCTCCAATAACTCCGTGGATGAAACGTGGAAACCTAACAGTTGCGATTCATTTTCAATATAAGACTGAAATTCTAATTACCATATTTATATTTGAAATAATTTAAATAGTCAGCCTTAATTCAATATGAAAAATTAAAACGAAAATAAGATTAGTTGTCTTTGGCGGCTTTGATAAAAAAGAAGGAAAACCTGATTAGTATTGGAAAATAATCCAATACTAATCAGATTTTCCAAAAGATAAGATTGATATACAAGTATGTATGTAATATATGCGTGATTATGTTATATTTAAGGGCGCTTTGTTAGCGAATATAGGGGACCACGGTTTATTTTTTATACAAATTACGCATTACAATGGTAGTAGTAACATTACTACGACTGACCTAAAACCATCAACCATAGTATAACAACTGTAGTGCAATCGTACTACCACCGTAACTCGAAATAGACAGCCGATGCGCATGGGAAAGCGATCCAGGGCCCTTATTCTCTATGCCAAATAAAAACACGTATATCTATGTTGAAACACGTTATTGTCTTAAAACCGTATTCTCTATGACATTGTGAAATTGAAATGTCACGTTACGTGGCACGTTCCATGCTGTCGAATAAGTGATTAAGAAAATAATAAAAAATAAACCGGTAACCTTTTTTGAAAGATTGTTAATAGAAGCGGATCGTGCCATCACCGAAAAGACAAGAATATCATTATCTATGCTATGCCTTACGTTTTCAAGACGTGTGCTAATAAAATACCGTTTTAAGAAGACGCAACGTACCATGGTAAGATTGTTTGACAAGCACGATATGACGTCATTCGTTTTGGGCACGTTACGTATCGTGATATAGAGAATACGGGCCCTGCAGTCTCTCCGTTTCCGTGATGGTGGCCATCGCAATAATGAGTGCATTCACATAATCCCCCTCCCCCAGAAGTCGGGTATCTACGAAGAGTTACCCTGCGTCAAAAAAAATATAGTGCAACCGTATCGCAACTGAACATTACCTGCAGTAATACGACAACTGTATAAAACTATCTCATTTAGCGTTCCACAGAATTTATTTTGTTCTTTCAAGCAGAAATGATAATATTAACAAAACTTGCTACGTGGAACGAGTATTTTTGTTCGCTTATTTTTAATGAATAATTCATAACAAAATATTGTTTTAAATGCGCTTCTTTTAAAAGTTTTATTACTGCACTATAAATTTCATTTCATGAAAGAATTTACATTTTTAAGTATTTTTTTTCCACGTTAAGAATAACAAAATAAAAAAACTATTTTATATAAATATCTGTCTGTTATATTTTCACGATAAGTCCAATATGTATAGTCATCTACAAGGGAAGGTTGCATAAACATTGTCAATAAAGCATGACCGAACTAGTACCGAAAATTAACATAGTAAAACCCCTAGATACTAGTCCAGTGTACTTGTAAAATTATTGCACTGGCAGCATTCGTCCTATCGTGGCTTCGACGCCCGTGATAAATGTTTGTGTGCCATATTGGTTTTTACCGTCTGAATTGTGTTCCCAAACGTCCAACAAAGTTTCATTGACATAGTTTTCTAGATACGAAAGTGCTCCAGTTCAATAAAGTGTATTTTTGAGTTTGAGTTTGAGTATATCAAACGTGACATCGAGTGTTTTGTCAAATTTGGGATACTAGACAAGTCTAGGGAGTGAAGGATGTTATTTCTGACATTTATTTTTCTTAGGTTTTTTTTAAATATTTTCTTTATAATCGACTTCATGATTATGATAATTCAACTGTTCCTGTTTGTGAAAAATATGAATGAAAATTCTTGGGGACTGAATTTTCTGCACGTGTATAAATAACAATGAGTGTATCATCACACGCGTAGAGAATTGTATTCATCTCTATGAAACAAACACAATAGAAGCAACTTTATTATTAATCCTATTGGCTGTGCAAATTTGAGAAACATTCATTCAAAGTCTATATTGTACAATGAAATATCAAACAATATAAAAATTAATTTCTCCTTTGTTTCAGATGCTGGACAAAATTTTTGACGGACATACGAACATAGCGATAAATTCAATAAAAAAAATGATAACATGACGAAATATGTTTCCGGCTGGACAGTTTCATAAAGCGCAGACTAAAAACGAGGCGATGCCTCAAAATGACGAACGTAAAACTGATAGTGGAAAACGCAAAATATTTGCCAAAAAACTAGTCTGTTTCAATTTATACTCGTTTCTATTGATATTTTTTCTATCTCTACAAAAAGCCAATTCGAACACGACAAATATGAATCAAAACAGTGATAAAGTTAACAAAGTGAGTGATACTAATAATTACAATATCAACAGCGTACAGAACGATTCGCCGAATGAAGAATATGACGAAAACGATGACGTTCACGAAGAGAAATATACTAATGTCAATTTTGATAAGAATCCCTATTATAATAATGAAAATTTTGGACAGCATAGTGATCTTTATGGTCATGAAAGGAACGGTTATAGCGACTACGGTGACTACAAGAGATATTATCTGAATCCATCAAACCCATTACCTAAATCTAGTGTTAAATTTAAAATAAGCAGTAGGATAGTCCAGACGAAATATGGAAAATTACAGGGCATAGTTCTGGCTATGGACGAACACAGATATTTGAGTCCGCTCGAAGTTTTTTTAGGTGTGCCCTACGCTACACCTCCCGTGGGGTCGAATAGGTGAGACAAAAGTTGGATTAAAACCAATTTCTTTTTATTATACTAAATAAGATGTAAATGAAACAATTCAAACTTCGTTAAAGTAAAAAACAAGAATTTCAATTTAGAAGTTTTCTTTTTAATTTCCTAAACTTTGTAATGTCTGACGTTGGGAAAAAATGGTCTTCTTAATAATTGTTTTTAGGTTTAGCCCTACAAGGACGCCGTCGCCTTGGGACGGTGTGAGGGTATCAGATCGTCCGGGTCCGGCCTGTCCCCAAAAACTTCCGGACCTCGATGATGAGCGGATTTTATTAGAAAAAATGCCCAAGGGTAGACTAGATTATATAAAAAGACTGATACCTTATCTTAAGAATCAAAGTGAAGATTGTCTTTATTTAAACATATTTGCACCCTTGCAAAGTAAGTTCAATATTTATTTTTTTCTATCACATAATTATACAGTATACGATATTCCTATGGCTGATATTTTACGAAGTAAAAAGTCGTTCGTTATCGTAAAAGATTTGGTAGCAAGGTTCATAATTTCGAGCAGCTTTTCAATTAAAAAAAGCCTTTAATACGTCAGTTTTATATAATTATTCTTCATTTTAGTGGATGAAACAAAATTAGCCCTGCCAGTACTAGTGTATATACATGGTGATAGCTATTCCATGAGCTCGGGGAATCCATATGATGGTGCAATTCTCGCAAGTTACACGGACCTCATTGTAGTGACACTGAACTTCAGACTTGGTGTATTAGGTAAGTTTAATGTAATTAAGATTGAAAACCGTGAGATTTTGAACTCTGATTCTGTAGAATAAATTAAAACGCAAACAAGTACGCAATGTTTAAATGAACTTGTGACCTTTTATCTTTATACCATACAGAAACTTCGATGTCGAACACATTATTGCCTTAAAAGCGTATTCTCTATGATATTGTGAAAGCGAAATTCTGCGTTACGTGGCGCCGTACGTTAATAAACCCGTAACCTTTTTTAAAAGACTGTTAATAGAACGGATCGTTCTCTCTCCAAAACGTAAAGAATTGTACTGTCTATGCTATTCCTTACGTTTTCGAGATGTATTTCTAGATAATACCATTACATATTATATAAGTCATAGTATTTTTTTTTAACGCGGCACAATATAACGTCATCCGTTTTGGCACGTTACGTATCATGACATAGAGATTAAGGGCCCTTGATAAAACTTCTATATTTATCAAATTCCAATATAAAAGTTTGAAGGTATGTTCTTTTTGGACCGTTTTAGTTTGGTCTCGTTTGGGTTTTTATTTGTCTTACAGGATCAGGGCTTGGGTAGGGCTGAAGTTTTGTATTTAATAATTTGTAGTTGTAATATACTTTATATTATTCATGTCAAAAATTGAGTTCTAACCATGTTTTAGAATTGCTAATAAAGGCTTGTCAACATTGGTCACCAGTAGATCAGGATCAAGTACTAGGAAACATTTCAAAGTGTTAATAATTTTATCGAAATTCTTATGTTACGAAAACATCATAGCAAAACATACTCACGTATTTGAAAAAGGCTTAAACAAATCCGATCCGCACCGAAATAGAATAGAGGATTAAGCCCCATAAACCCTTTTGCAGGAAAATAGACCTTTGATAGAGGTTAGACATATATCTCTAATTTATTGACTGTTTATATGTAGTAAATAGCCGAAAAATGGGTTTTCGTAACCATAATGTAAGCTTAGAAAAGTACTAGAAAAAAAGTTATAAAGCAATTAAACTTAATTAAAAGCATTAAAATAAACCAAAAGAAAAGTCGTCGTCCTTCGTCGTCGTCAGCCAATCGCAGTCCACTGCGGTACATAGGCCTCCCCAAGTTTGCGCCAAACATCTCGGTCCTCCGCAACCCTCATCCAGCCCGCTCCGGCACCCTTGCGTATATCGTCAGTACAGCGTACTAAATCCAAAAACTGATCCTTGATACTATTGTTCAAATTGAAACGATTACGAGCGCGTTATGTAATGATGATGCAATTGCCATTGAAAAATAACAAAATTAGGGCCCCGCTGAATAGCTTTGTTCTGAAAAGCCCTGTCCAAGATGTTGGCATTGACTCGTTCACTAAACTGGTACCAATAAAATGTCCCTAAATTGCTCTAATTAAGATAATTTCCTGGCAAACGTACAAACTCATTAGTCGTGACTTGGAACTGTTCGGGGAATATTGGCAAAAGGCAACAATCTTCGGAAGAGTTATTCCTTCCAAGCTGTTGCCGTGCGATTCTTTTAACGAATAAACATACTTTGTTTTCTCTTGTTTGGGCTTCATAAGTTCTGTTATATTTTAAAAGAAAAATTAATAAAAAAAAACTTTTATACTTTTAATTTGAAGGCATAGTGTAGTGTAGGTTTTGGATGTGAAAAATATACTTGAAAAATAAATATTACAAAAACTGAGGACGTATTGTTGTATAACAATTTTTAAAACTAATTCAGTGGCTTCCAACGTCCACAAATGTACCGACTAAAAATTAAAAAAAAAATCTAAAAAATAATAATTTATGCATAGGTCTAACGCATAGGAAACTCTTTTATAAAACGAGCTAAAAAGCTTACTTTATGGTAAATACAGGGTGCCCATAACAATAACGCTGGGGTTCATTAAAATTCTGCCTGTTTTCGCTTAATATGCACACTCACAGGAGATAACAAATCTCGTTGATAAAAATATACGAAAAAATACCACGATTCACTTTAATTCAATAATATAGTTATTGGAAACAATGGAAAATATTTTCGATAATCTATTTTGAGTTCACCCCGTGTATTCCGAGAACTGTCTGAGCGAGTTATTCGAGTACATTATAAATGCAAATAGGGGTGAAATTGAAAGGCAAATGTGGATACATCGATAAGGAATACGAGTCGACTAAAATGTATTTTGTCTGGCTTCCTCCCATGAAATGAGATGGTTATTGAATGTTGTACTGCTAGTGAAATCAATGTTGCTCGTGATTCGATAAATAAATCGATGCGATTCTAGAATCGAGTTTCTCTATCGGCGGTTTTCAACTCGCTTGCGATGAAAAGAAATGCATCAGCTTTTTATCTTGTTTTGTTTCGATTCGAAGGTACAAAAGGAACATTCCCGCATTTTCTTTATAACGTTACGGACATCGTTTTATATTCTTTCGACATTTTTCTTTCCTTTAATAAAGTTCGCTGAATATTCATTCGCTGATTTAGAATTTGGGCTTCGACCTTTTTTTTGGAATAAGATAAAGTTCGCTCAACTCGATTTACATATGTTAAGTACGACTTTTTTCTATCCATATGTATTAAATGTTGAATTATGTATACTGGCAACGTTTTATCGTATTTTATATTCGTATTTCTATACATAATAACGGGTAAAGTAATATTTTCGTACTGGCACACGTGAAATACAAAATCGAATTTCGGTAGCGTATTGGGAAGTGAAAAATTCGATCCCTGGCCTCATAACTCACGCCACCCAACTCAAACTGCTGCATAAATTTCGCAGGGTTCCTAAACGCAAATCCGACCCCGCACTTGAAGGCTAGAGTGGCGAACTACGGTTTAATGGATCAAATAGCTGCGTTGCATTGGGTTCAACAAAATATAGCTCTATTTGGAGGCGACCCGACGAATATCACACTAATGGGCCATGGATCAGGGGCAGCTTGCATCAATTTTTTAATGATATCACCAACAGTTATGCCAGGTTAATATATATACATTTCTCTATAATTATAATCTCGTATGCCTGTCTGAACATAGCATGTTATGTTTGAATTATAATACATTGTGCCTTGTTGTTTCGTATTAATTACGTAGTCGCAATTTACTTAAGTTAATTAATCTTGCGACTCGCATTGAAAACGAGAAATTGTTTATCAAATATAGAGAAGAGTGCTTAATATCCTTAATTAAGCGGTGTAATTTGGCTGAATAACAGATATTTATACCGTTAATTTAACATAATTTAATTTCACCTTACAACTTGTTTAAGATATTGTATTTCGTCTAATTTTAAAGGAAGTTGCCTAAAATGTAAATTTTATCTCGTATTTTGTAATGAAACCGTATAATTTTCAGGTCTCTTCCACAGAGCGATACTTTTATCAGGATCAGCATTAAGTTCATGGGCGATTGTTGATGATCCAGTGTACTATTCTTTGAAATTGGCAAAACGTATGAACTGTACAATACCAGAAGATCTGGCGAAAGACCACGAAATAATAGTAGACTGTTTAAGAGATGCAACAATAGAAGAATTACTATCAATCGACATATCGCCTCCAAATTTTCTGACTGCTTTCGGACCATCAGTAGATGGAGTAGTGATAAAAACTGATTTCGCAAAAGACTTTCTAACACTTCATTCTTCAGCTGATTTTCCCAGTTTTGGTCCTTTAAATAATATGAATCAGAACACCTTTCATATAAAGAGGAGTGATAGTGGAAGGCGGTTGTTTCAAAATAAATACGATTTATTATTTGGCGTTGTGACATGTGAATCTCTTTGGAAGTTTTCTGCTCATGATATTCAGAACGGCATCGAGCCAGAAAAAAGGGACCGTATGTTAAGGTACTTACTTTTGCCTGTTCTGCCTTAACTTGATTATTGTTAAAGTTTGAAATTTCTTTTAAAGATCACAAACAATTTAATTAACAAACTCGTCTTTTCTCTGTAATTAATTAGTACTAAAAGTTTTTTTTATTGTAATTATGTATAAAGTTTCTCTTTCAAATACATTATGTTGAAATACGAGTATTATATATTTTAATTAAACGATAAGATGTTAAGTGTCTTTTGTTTCGAAGTCCTAATAAGGTCGGCATAATGATTAAAAATAACTGATAATAATTGCTTTTGTTCCAGAACCTACGTTAGAAATTCCTACACATACCATTTGAGCGAAATATTCTACACGATTGTCAACGAATACACCGACTGGGAAAGAACGGTAGAGGTTTGTTTAATTATCTAGTAAGTCCGACTTAATTGCTAGATGCTCGTTTGTTGGCTGAAATTCAGTAATTATACAAGACCTTCTTGGTCTATAACGAATAATTAATGCTCCTTGTTTTTAGACAAGCTGAAGACATCATTACGTCTTTTGTTATTTTTAATTTTACGACTCGCACAAGCATAATTGAGACCGTCTCGAGACGTTTCTCTCAAATCTCCTTGAGATTTTTAACGATGACCACTTCTTTATAGCTATTTCTTTAATCCACAAAAATACAACATCCATAAAACGCGTCGACTGCTCCTTAAAATTATGGATCGCAATTTTTCTTCCCCACTCTTAAGGTTTCTCGTTCTTTGTTGTACGTAAATTGAACTACTTAAAATTCCGTATAAAATATAGGTACTTTATTTGATGAAGCAATTCGTCTTGTTCTTTTATATTTACTCGACGCGTTTACAAGACGGGGGAATTTATCGAGTGGAGTGATTTTTTTCATCAGACGCGATACGAAATCGTTACAATTTGTTATCACTCGTAAGTTTATATTGGAGCTGTTCTTTATCAAAGCGACAGGTGCTGAATTACAGTTATTTATTGTAGCTATCAACATCTATCTGCCTTCCCATTCGGACGTGGAGTAACTCGGGGCCCACATTTTACTTGGGATAGATTTAGTAGACGCAATTTAGTTTGATATTGATTGTGACTTTGAATTACGTTTAATTACCAAGAAAAGCTTCTTGCCTTAATTGATTGTGAATGATTAATCAATGAGAACTAAAATTAATTACCTGGTTAGAGCCTGTTGCATGTAATCTATTGGAATTTTGATGTAGGAGAAGTTATTGGATTATTTGAGTTTATAATTTGTTTTGTCTTAAAAAATCAATTATTTCTGACAAAAAAATAATTAAAGTTTAAACGTAAGTGAAAGCATATGCATATTAAAGTAAGGGTAAAGTAAGTAAATAAGTAAATAATTATGAAACTTTATTCACAATATTTAGATTTCAGAATTGTTATTATAATAATAAAATAACTTCACTTTAAAATTCTCCAATAAACGAGCTATCTAACGCAAGTAGATATTTCCATGTCGGACTAAAATTGCATAAAGCAAATCAAATAATATAGATTAAATCGACTTAAATGATGTCCTAATAAACCTAGACACACTATTATCAATGAAACGTTTACAGAATCCGATAAATACAAGAGATGCGACAGTATCCGCCTTATCCGATGCCCAATATATAGCACCTTTGATACAAAGCGGGGATTTGTTGAGCGGTGGACCGAAGATTGTATCAACTGACGAGGATTCACCTACACGACCGACCAAAACGTTCTTCTATGTATTTGACTATCAAACGAGGGATGGATACTATCCGCAGGTAAGATTTATTGGGCTTTTAAATTGTTTTTATATAAATGACTGTGAATACGGAATATGTCATTATTGGTGGTCGATTTCTTGTGTTGTTCGGTCGTTTTACTACATGAAATTGTGTAATGAGATATGTGAGTCAGCGTTAGACAATACAACGTTTTGATCTAAAACATAATCTATATATATAAAAGAAAGTCGTGTTAGTTACACCACTTATAACTCAAGAACGGCTGAACCGATTTAGGTGAAAATTGGTTTAGAGCCAGGAGAAGGACATAGGATACTTTTTATCCCGATCGACAGCATTCCCGTGTGACTTGACATGAAACGTCAGTCACTATAAAACGTGGTATAACAAAAAAAAATCAGACTTGAAATAACAAATATGGATGACAATTTGATATTTGTAAGAAATCAATAAAAAAATTGCTTATTTATTGCCATTAAGGCGGAACAAAGTTCTCCGGGTCAGCTGGTATGTAATAAGCAGTAGGTACTTACATGGTTAAAGATAATTAATTGTTTCAAAGAATTAATCGTAATAGACAAAACATATTCGTACAAATTTTAACAAACACCGAGTCCAATAACCCAATAAATTGAAGTCGGTAACATATATCGTATTAAAATTCTTATTAAAATGTCCTCCAACAATAATATACTTGATCTCCATTAGACTAAACGAGATAGACCGTTTCGGCTAGCCGTAATCGTTAACATTTCGATTAATTATTACTTATTAATATCATAGCTACCGTTATTGATTAAAAAAAAACAAAACAAAAATTTAAAGATTCTTATAATGCTTCTTGAATTAAAAAATTCAGTTTATAGTTAAAAATGGGTAAGTTATCCTTCTCTTTATTAAAAACTAAAAAGAGAGTTTATGCTCAGCAAACTGTTAATTTAATAAGCAAATGTGTTTCAATTGCATTAACATCTATGGCTACTGCTTTTCTCTTATCCGTCATAGATTGATGTAATATTAAATCATCAAAGATAAACGGGCCATTACCACCAAAAAAATATATATATAGTAGTTTCAAGGCCTTTATAATATTAAAATAGATAGATATGTTTTTTTACAATAACATCTTAAAGAAGAGAGTCCTAAGCCTGATCTCCGTGTTCAGAAGAAAATAAACTGAATCATCTAATCAAATAGCTTTGCACACGACGATTTAACTTTGCACAGTTAAATCGTCTAGCATTAACTGTACTGTAGTTCTTATCGTATCTGAGAAAGATCTATTTCATGTGTACTATATAGAGCATTTTTGCAAATTTGAATAAAAGTGTATGTTCATCCAAAACAAGTATCTAGTAACTACTGTGATAATATAAAAGAAAACAATTGATAAGATTAATTAAGTAAGCACATGTCATAAAAATGATTACTAAAATATAATTTATTATCAATAAAAAAATAATAATAAATAAATATTAACATTTTAATGATCCAAGCTAAATGAACATTTACTATACAAAGTCAATAACCTTCCACATTGTACGATCCATGCATCATGCCTGCACTGGAGTGGGACACACACTATCACCACTCTTTATTATGAATAGTTTGACAATGCCAAAATTAGATGTCAAAAGGCATTGTCCACACCGTCCATGCTGCCTGCTCGATGCTCCGCTCGCAACACAACATAAAGCGCAGTGCGGAGCGCGAGCTGCGATTCGTGATCATGATCTCATTAGCAAGCGAAGAGCGGTAACCTTCAGGTTATGTGAGATTGCACTCACTAAAAATCCTTGAGATGGCAGTCATCAGCACAGAAACAGAGACGCTGTGGGATTGCTTTCGCAGATGCATACGCATGACCCATGATATGGACCTAGCTTATAAAAAACGTAACTTAACACAGCCTGTACATATCCCACTGCTGGGCATAGGCCTCTTCTTCTATTAGGGAGAAGGTATGGAACTTAATCCACCACGCTGCTCTACTGCGGATTGGTGGATATACATGTG
>DVXP01002453.1:0-12720 GCA_018235645.1 Junonia grisea | reverse complement strand
ACAAAATTTTTGAAATTTTTTAAATGAGAGAAAACAAATGGACTATTTAAAAATATATTATAACATGCACATTGTAGCATACAATGTACAATTTTTGTTAATTAGTATAGTTTCAGCTCGTGGGGTGGCAAGCCAGCAGGATCAAGAGAATTTAAAAATTCTTTTGGGTAGTGTACTGTATCTTCGATTTTGCAGACAGTGTCGATAGATTTGTAGCATTTAAAATCACCCGGTACTTTTTCTATAATTATTCTATTTATCTCATTTAGTCGTTTCTCGGTGACAATATTGCCCTTGAACAAAGCCAATTAAAATTTCTGTCTTTTAAATTTTCGATGTCGGGATAGATTGTGTCTATAAGAATTTCTAAACTGTTAACAGTTATAGCCAATTTATTGTCCAACAATATATGGAGTATGGGGACTATTTGCAACTGTCGGTGGTATTTTTCCATCTCCAAGTTCAAGTATTTTTTTGTAAAAAAATTCCATTTTGGTTATTACTTAAATGTGCTCTCATGTTTGTGCGCAAATTGAGAGTTACAATAGATTGCTATAAAGATGATGACTTGAGACACGCTTTTATAACGTGTACCTTTTGTTATAACCGGCAGTGTTTGGCGAAAGTCTCCAGCCAAGACAAAGGTTACGGCCCTCATCAAATGGCTTGAGTTTCTGATGTCTTTTAATGTGCGGTCTACAGCTTCTACATGAGCCCTATGGCTCATAGTGCACTCATCCCAGATAATCAGCGACGTGTAACTTCCCCAATGGACCATTTTTGCGAATTGAGCATACTGATTGTTGTTCTAAAGACACTGACAACGATAGTTTGAAGGTTGAGTGAGCTGTTTTCCCACTGTTTTATAGAGTTGCAGCTATTCCCGAAGACGCAACTGCCAGTGCTTTTCTTCCAGATTGACGTACTTTGGCTAGTATTACATTGGCAAGAAAGGTTTTGCCCGTACCGCCAGGCGCGTCTAAAAAAAATAGGCCACCTTTGTTATTTTCTACACTTTGAATTATAGCATCAAACGCAACTTTTTGATCTGCCACCATCTTGGGTACATTTGAGATGACAAATAAAGATAACTCGTTAACATCGTATCTACTAGTCGGTATGACATTTACTACATTTTGTAGTGAGGGATTTGGAGAAGGTAACCCAAAGTTGCTTTAAGGAGAATGCCAAGTTGAGGCCCGAATGAAAAAAGCAACCAACATACTTTCTATAATATTGTTAATATATATTATAAAAATATTTGAATTTTCTGATTGAAAAGAAAGTTGAAGAACTTCATTGATTAGACTTCAATTTAAATAGTTTACCCACATAACTGACGCATTTCATATCACTAATAGAATTAGAAATACAATAATACAGTTGATTCATTGTTTTATTTATATTGACTTGACGTGAAAAGTTTCATAATATGATTTTATTGTAACCGAACACATTCACAACACGTTTTCTTATAATATTATCGTAAAAAATATATTGGTTATATTTTTGAGTATATCCGTGTTTTGTGCACGGTATGGTAGATTAATGAAATAGGTGTAATATATTCTTAATAAATCTATTGAGCTATTTTACCGGGTCTGAATGGTTCTAAATAATATCATGCTAGAAACATCACGAGATATTTCGTTTCAAAGCGTTAACTTTTTTTGGCGAACTTCTAACAGAAAAGTAATTTATAGTTTTAATTTAATTTTTTTTTACTATTTTCAATCAAGTATAATTCATCTTTGTCGGTTTCGGCCGAGTTTAACATGTAAACTTGGCATTCTCATTTTATAAAACAACCAAATAATGATAAACATTGGATAAACAGGCTTTTTACCGCGCGCAGCTGTTTAATAAGATTTTAACAGTATCAGTCAACTGTCATACTACTGGCATACGCTAGTTCTGCGAATAGCCGCTAGGGAATCTGCTCATCGCCAATACTGTGCACTTGTGACACACAAAGTGGCTTGAACATTATCTAGTCCGATCCGAAACAATAATACATTTTGGCGTAGTTTTTCCACAATTAAAAATTGATATGAAAAAGCCTTTTATAGGCGGTTAAAAAAAATATAGAAATAAAGAAGTTAGAGTAAGATTCTAAAGATTTTTTTTTTTAATTTTTTGCTTTTGTTATTAATATATAATGTTAGTATTTAGTTCATTGTCTTATGTAAATACATTAAAAACTTAATATCTTGATTTATGTTATTACAATTTTCAACAAGGTATTTCAGCACTTATCCACTTAGGTACCTAGAATTGGTTGCATGAAATAATGTAAGCAGCAATTTTTCTAGAGATTAGCGGTTACATTATATTATTAGTTTCTGATCTTTCGACAGAATCGATATCTCTAATCCATTAGCTATTCGAAGTTTCACACATACATAGATAATATAACCTATTGTAATTACACTCAATTGCGCGAACGGTTAAAATAAAGATAGATAAAAGATTTATAAGTATTTTCAAATTTTCAAATAGCCTTAAGGTTTTTTTTCCTAACTTTCTTATGTCACAGTCGCTTTATTTAAAGACTAATAATAATTAAACTACACCATTGTTTTGTACATGTACAATATATAAATAAATAGTATCTTAAGTAGTAATATGCATGTCTACCATAATTTACCAAAAAGTGTCTGAAAATTATAAAAAGGTCATTAATTTCAAATAATTTTAAAGGTTTCATAAGACATGTTTTTCATATATAGGAGAATAGGCCTTTATCTACTAGTGGGACATTTACTGGCTATTACTTTACTTTAAGATATATGATAAAATCAAGATAATTCATTTCTACGTGAAGAGGGGGGAAAGTCACTCTGAATGTATTTTTCTTATATTATAAGTACTATAGTAGCGGCACGCTGTGATGGCCGTTTTAACGTTTGCCCGCTTATGAAGTTTCGTATTAATTAATATTACATTTGAAGAAGAAAATTGCTGTTCTTTATTTCAATTGTGACGTGAAGTTAGTCATACAATTTATCGAATGTTTAATTTTAGGACACAACATTTATAAATTACATTGAGATCTAAACTGTATCTGTATACCTATTAGGGTCCCAAGAACATTTTTTTTTATTTCATAAGATTATAATTATTACTGATGTACTTATTTACCCCACAGTCAGCATTTGTTTTACATGTAATATAATCGTCACATAGAATCGCAGGACAGCATAACTACCACCTCCGAAAAAATCGCGTGAATGCGTTTTCGGTTTCTTTTTGTATTCATTTTTTTTTCTTGTGTGCATAAAAAGTATGTAATTTCATTCTCATTTCACTATTCAGTTAATTAAAATATATTAAGAAAACATTTATGTTTTCGTTTTACTAAACTTTTTTATAAAAAAATAAAGATTTGGTTAGATTATTTGTTTTCGATAATAATTTACATTTCCCATCATTTTTTAATGTGTCAAAACGGCCATCGTATCTTGCCGCTAGAATAGCAGCATTATTATAATATTATGTGAAATAACAAAACTCAATATTTTTTGTAACTTATACAATTATTGAGGCCTTTTTAAAATCTTATACTCGACATAGAGTCCGACCTTTTTTTTAGCAAAAAATTTTATTTCAATGCAGCGTTCTTGAATATATTGAATTAAATTACTTTAACCATAAACTTTATATTACATTAAAATATTTTAAATAAAATAATATTCAACCAGTAAAGTTAAAAGTGAGTGACACGGAGGGCATTAACATCGTAGCAATGTGAGATGGGCGGTCGGCGCGCGCTTGCCTCGAGCCGCGTCTCTGCAGATGGCGAGTTGCGGGAGCACGCAAGAAATCGTCGAGACAGATGCGTGACGCAGCGCGCAGGACCGGCTCCCCGCGTACGCGGTGCGTGCTACCCCCGCGGACCCTGTGCTCCGCACGAATTCCTGACAAAAAACATCAATATTCGTGCGGTGCGTGAGGCTGCAGCGGTGGCAGGTGGTCGCGGCCGGGCAGCTCGGCGTGCAGCGGTGCGGTGCCGGCGTGTGGTGCCGGTGCAGGCGGTGCGTAGCGCGCGGCGCGGCGGCGCGGCCCGGGCGGCAGTCGCTCGCAGCAGGCGGCCGGCGCGGGTCGCTCTCGCCCTCTCGCTGCGCTCTGTGCACCGCGGATTGCGCTCGCGATACCGCCACCAGGTACATGACGGGCTGTTACGCCGCCGCTGTGATCCCTATAACTCGGACCACTGTCACATATGCACTTTTCATTCATCATATCACAAATCCAGACGGAACTCGCTAATATACCCGTCGGACCCTAGTCGCATGTGTTGTTGGGAAGGTGAATCGGTTCTTTTAAAAGGGTAGCAAAAGCTTACCATTTTAAAGTACTGGTAAGAAAACATGCGTTTTATTTACTTTACATAAGAGGAAAATTTTAACAATGTACTTTAATATATTCAACTTATTTAATACAACAATCTCATTACAAAATTAGTGTGTATTGATTAGTAGAAAAGATTTTACAGTATAAATTTCGCGAGAAACAGAGAAATAGGGACAATCCATTTCATACGTTAAAATTAAAAGAATGCGTTGTTTTATCTCATAGAAAATGTCATGAGAGAAAAGAGCAATAGTTACTGGCTATTCGCCAAATACCGATCTCGCGCATCTACATTAAGAAAATAGTTTAGAAAATTAGGAATATATTGAAAAGACAAATTTAAATCTGTACCACGCTATTCCAATAACACGGCGATTCGTAGCTCTACTGTAGTGTGTGGTAGGCATGCTACGCGTAATCATTCATTTACGCAGTGTCACTTGAAACAATATATTAACGTTATTATTTTAAGTATTTATGTAACATTTTAGTACTCGACACTTAAATAAGTAATTTCACATAAATATAAAATAATTAGGGAGGTATTTTTAAAGATACCACGCTTTGATAGGTCGCAAAGATTCGCTTATTCGCGATGTTGTCTGGCTTTCGTTTTATATCTGTTCTTAATTTTTTCGTTAACTAAAATAGCCGCAACCTCTTCAAAACACTCCATGTCACGTTGTAATCGATATTTAGGCAGCATCACCACACGCCCATGTATTTACCTCTTAATTCCCAAAGCTAATAACTGAGAGCACTTGAAGCGCTGTAAGTCTTTTTTATCTTATTGATTCGTAATTACTATACTGTATACTATTTAATATGTTTTAAAGGTTAATATGAATATTATTTTACTTTTATCTCAGAGTTTTTTAAATAATCTTAAAAGCTATATATCTAAATTAAAAAAAGTATACAAGGCGTAAACGCCTTAGTTTGTTAATATTCTATTACAATATATCGGTATTTATTTTATCTATTGTACAAGTATTTCTCATGTTTTCGAATTTTCTTGCTAGTTATGGTATACATACTTTTTCACTTGAACACACTGTCGATGGCTTCGTATACATGAGATCGGATATATGTATGTAAATAATATTCACCTATGTTCATTTGAAATTTTTGATACTCTGTTAATTACATGACAAGCGTACAATAGCATTCCTGTTTTTATGAAATAGATATATTTTTCCCATGTTTTCGTCTTGTACGTTTGAAATTTAAAGTAAAGTTATAAGATTTATATATAAAACACACAACACACAAAACTGCACATACTTAGATCTATATTGCAATTTTATTAAATAGTTTAATTCTGTGTTTTGGATACTTTTAACATTCAAAATTTATCTCTAAACATTAATGACTTAAAAAAATACTAAATTTTTTTGCTACGCATTGCTATTCAGCAACTTAATGAAACCAGTTGTAATAAAATGTTTTAATTTTCATGCTCTGACCCAAAAATATCCATAGGTGTTGAATTTGATGAATATATGTGTTTTTACAACTTCAACGACATTAGACTTTTAACCTTGGGTAACCTTGTTCTGATGCTACAAACCTTTTAGAATTAACAGGTTACCCAAGTCCTCATCAGTTTACATCAAAAGAAAAACGACGAGGCCTCATTTTGGGGCTCGTTGAAATTTTTTTATAAAATCATAGATTTTATCTTTTAGAATTGATATCGAAATAATGTTATTTATATATATTCGGTTTTTAAATTACATTGTATCAGTAGTAGCAATTAAAATAGAATTCTATTTTATTAAAAAAAGTAATAATTGCATATAACAAAGTGCTATTTATTTAATTTCCGTAGCCTTTATTTTTCCAAAATAACAATCAAAAGTTGTATTTGAAGCGATGACATTTTTACCCACTTTTGCAGAAATGGTTTCAATAAAAACACCTATCGGTGCCGAGGCAAGCCTGGCACGGACCCACTAATTCCCATAAAACGTTCCTCCAATGGTGATTGTGTGTTTTATTAGCCCTAACTAAAACAAACAATCTAATATTTTTTCCAAACATTTTATACTTGCCTAATTTCCGCATTGCTTTTGTTTAGTTACGACGATGCTTAACGTAGCGGTCGCTTTTATTATAAAATGGGTTCTTTACACGAAGCTGTAGCATATTGGAGCACAAGTTTGTAGATTCTGAAAACGTCCAATTTTTAAATTCAAGAAATTTTAAACTATCCCGTAAACACGTTTAAAGTGAGTTCTCTGAATAGCTGCGCTAAAGAACTAAGGAAAAGACATAACCATTTACATCTGACTCCACCGAACAAGTCATAACATTTCTGAACTTGCGAGCCCGGAAAACTAATAGGAACTGCAAATTGTCTTTTCAGCTGGAATCTCGCTGACGTTTGGGGCAATTTGTGTGTTATCCCCAAGAGATGCAATTTCCCTTTTCCGCCTAATTGCTCTCAAGGATTTCTGAGCTAGTTAGAACTCTTGGCCACTGGCCTGCCGACGTTGCGGCGGTAGTCTATAGTGAGGATTATCGAAACCATCTTTTTTTGCTAATCCAACTGCATTATGAACAGCGATAATGAAAAAGCATGGCGATTTTTTAAATTATTTTAAAAAATGTTTCGATTTAAAAAAGAGAGCTATAAAATATGTTTTTACATACTTATACGTATTCTTTAGATCTAATTACAAAGCTTATTTTAAAAGAAGTTAATACTATCAACAAATATGTAACTGCGATTGTTACAAGTTTTACAAAATATTGTAATGCAAAACCGATATTATATTGCACGAGTACGGTATAATATTTTTCCATTTCATTTCCATGCCGCCCGCGATATAATCCATATTTTATGTGTTCAATACGTTATTCATTTTTGAAGCAAAGCCTCGCAACTTTTATAAATTTTGGATTGAATTGTATATTAACAGAATTTAACAATCGATTCGCCTCAACTTTGGCCATTTTGGCCTCACATTCAAAAATTCACACTATTATTCATTAGGTATTGTTCTAAGAATAAAAATTATGAACATTACATAAAAGTAACAATTTTGTTGTTATTTACCTACACCTACAATAATTATGTAATTCTAGGTCAGTATCTAGAAAATTATTTCTCACATAGTAAATAGCCTATAAATTTACGGCTTACGAAACTAAAATTTAGGTTCACAAATTTATTGCCTGTCTGCTGAAAATTACGTTAAGAAGATTATATGTAAAACACACATAATTATATGGTAAAATGTTCCATGAATAGTGCTTGGAACTTTATTCGCTTATCTTTTAGACATTGATGTATTGTTTTTCACTATCCATCTTTTATACTTAGTTCCCAGATTAAAAATTACTTCTTCCTGCGTTCACCTGGAATAAAGTTTTCACATTTATTAGTCTTTCAAGACGTGTGCATAAATTGTCAGGTACCGTTAAAATGGTTTTTGCTTTAATTGTCGTCTTGATGATAATATATATTTGCAGAGATTTTTACATTAAAGAGAGCGTTTTTTTGTGTGTATTACAGATTACGGCTTTATTTACAGTTAAATGTATGAATGTAGGTAATACCGAGTCAAGCATTTGTAGAGCTCCTTGTTAACAAGCTATTACTCAGATGCGATAGGTATTATAGAACGTCTGTCTAGTGTTGGTATTAACCAGCTCTAAAACTTTTACTTTAACAATACTGAATAATATCCAAACTAGAAACCTTAATTTTTGGTCATACCTTAATTTTAGGATTTTTTTTGCTGTATTTTTATTATTTTCTTTTCGATAAGCATAATTTTATAAATAATTTAACTTAATATTTTATTGTTATTATTATATTGTCTAAAAATATTTTTTATGTGAGCATTTATTCTTATTATTAGAGCAAATATTCGTTAGTTGTCCACATTACGTTATTTCATATGACAATGTCCTCTCAAACAAGCTTAAGCTTTAAAGGCTTGTGTCCTGAGCATATCTGTGAATGTGAGACAATTTCTTCTGTTCTGTTCTGTTCTAGATTAGATTACCAAACCTTCTCATTAACAGGAACGAGGTCATTGTATAGCAGTTCGACATTTGGAGGCTGTAACGAAATAAGCTAATATTTCACGCAACTTATGTGCATCAGGAATTAATTGCACTTTCATAAAAGTTTTTATAATTTACGATATTATAATAGTTCACACCAATTTGAAAATAAAATATTGAGTTATTGACATATATGCTTTATTTTCATACGCAATTTTGTTTATATAGAACTAAAAATATTTGGTTAAAACAATCTAGTCATTTATTGCTGACTTTATTTATTTAGTAATAGGTATTAAGAGTTATTGGAGGTTAGTTTATTGTTAATTATTCTTACAGTCAGGGACAAGAGAATAATTTTCTGGAGCACAATTGTGGAAATATCACTTAGCTCTCGTATCTACTCAAACTCTTTGAACTCTGTGTTCTTTGAATGGCAACGATCACTTTTAGTATTTCTCATCTAACGCTTCATAACGTCAAATGACATTCTTCAAATAATTTCAAGAAAACAATATAGGTAGATTTCTTAAGAGCTTCGGTAGTATAAGTTTTGTTCGTCCATAAATCACAGTATTTACTTCCGTCTATGTGCACTGCTACGCCAGGAAACTAAAGCATAAGACTAGTATAAATATTTGTTACTAGAATAGAAGACGCTACTACGAGTATGCCAATGAATTATATAACGTTATAGTGTTAATTTATTAGTGACAACGGTTGTTAACATATATTTATGTTGTAGTTTAAACTGAATACGTCGAAGTCGTTCATTCCATTCAAAATATCAGCTCATTTCATCACAGATCTCATTCCAGTGATCCATTCGTAAACCTTAATATATAAAATGTTTATTTGAAAATGGCTCATGGATGGCGAGGGGTATCATCGTGAATATCAATATATATTTTAGATGAAATTGCCATCGTCACGTCCGCATCTTTACGAGAGCGTGTTCAGCGTTAAAATAGAGAATCCTTATTGATTTCCGATACTATCGGGAAAAAATAAATAGAATCAGGATACTCGGTATAAAATGTTAAATTTCGGTTCGAGGGGCGAGGACTCGCTGCTATAATTAGATTCCTTTTGCCGAATTATTATCGGCTCTTTCCATGCCGTGGGGATAGCGAATATTTAATAATATTTAAGACCTTCAAGGACGCATTGTTATTTTTAATTATTATTTCTTTGGAGATAAATTATTTTGACTGTGTTATTTATTCGATTCATGTGCATTTCATAAATAAAAATATAATGTTGTCGATGCAATGACATAAAAGTTATATATTTTTGTTTCAGATACGGATCGGTTCAAGCTTCGCTTGAAAGTAGTTGGTGTTCGTCAAAAGAAAACTTACCTTATTAACAATTCAAACATTATTATAATATAAGTGCTATACAAGTGCTTTCAAATCGTTCATATTCGTAGTTCAAGTGCCTCACCAGTAAAATATCAGAGAATACTCATTAACGTTACACAAGTGCTTATTTTTTTTTATAAGTGCATATTAAAAAAAAATTAAGAATAGATATTGATAAACTCGATACAGTGTATTTCTCGAAGAAGCCGAATCAACATTCTACGATGTTATAAAGGTAAGTGAGCTTGATGTTTTCTGAATTTCATACAAATAATTAGTAATAGAAAACGTAAACACCGTTATAAATAAAGTTTATGAGTACTTTAACGCCCCGTGTTGCTGAACACTGTATTAAATAAAACAGGTTTTGGAAATAGCATTTAATACCCACGTTTCGTCGGGTCTTATAATAAGCACTTTATTAAACATCTTTAATATGTTCGAAATATCGACTAAAATAGTAGGGCTTATTATACGCATATTACCTAAGTTAGATAGATTTACACACAAAAATACAAGTACATTTTTTTTATAAATAGGAACCACGTTTTTCTAAATAATCTAACTGATAAAATGTACAGTTAGATAAAACGCTCATACAGAAAAATTCGTTTTACATTTTGTTCAGGCAAGAGATGGTATGAAGGGGACATTCTTCTTTTAAGCGCTCTAGTAAATTTTCGTTATAATGTTTTAAATCGGTTGAACCAGAAGGAGAGCTCTATTTTTATCTTCTATTAAAGAAAAATGGTATAATTAATAAGTTTATCCTTATTCTTAGGAACAAAAGTTAGCAATACAGCAACATAATAAAATCACTTATGTACTAAAATTGTGAAATAGGAAGCATTTAGACTTCTTAAAAACGAGGTAGTTTTCTTCTGTAAAAGAAGGTTAATTACGTTAATCAGGCGCCAGAGTGACATCTTTTTGTTTAGTTGAATATTAAAAAATACTTCATTATCCGATGACCTAGTGATGTGAATACGTCTATCTAAACCGAAGGGATCGCAAGTTCAAACCCTAGTTGGCACCGTTGAATTTTCAAGAGCTAATCACAAAATATCAAGCTCGGTGGCGAGGGAAAACGAGAGAAACTCTGACACATGTACATAATATATCCGTCAACCCGGAGTGGAGCAGTGTGGTGGATTAACCTTCTCCTCGAAGGACTCTTTCCTTTGCCCAACAGTGGAATATTAACAGACTGTTACTATACTATAGGTACTTTATTATTACAAATCACGACTGCTTACAAAAACAATTTTATCTTTCATTCGTTCTCATCGTATTTTGTAAATAGCGCCATTAATAAGCATTTTCATTATATTTACACAAACTAGAAACAAAATGTTACTTTCGTACTGTTTCATCTGGAAAGCAATGCGATGAATAATTTGTTTATGAAAGCAGTCAATGCGCTCTAGATTGTTGATTTTATAGTTTTAAAGTCAATAATTTGTTTTAAAATTTTACTATTATGCTAAGATACATTATGACTTTGTGTTGAGTGAGAGGAACAGTTTATCACTAAAACATTATCGAATTTTATTTGGATGAATTTGGTTTAGAAATCTCAAAACTAGAGACTTCAAGCTTTAGAAAGCTATTTTCATGACTCCAATACGACCATTTTTAACAAAAATATACCTATCTGAAAAAACGCTAAAATTTGCGACATTTTTTTCGATCCTTTAATTTTTTTGACTAGTTTATCATTCAAGTCTCATCTTATATGTTTAAAATTTTAAATTTTTTAACACAGTTTTTCTGAGTTTTATTACCGTTTCACGAATATTTCAAGACTATAATTAGCTAAAACAATTAAGCCGTTCTCGAGTTTTCGCGAGACTAACGAATATATTGAAAATTGGCACACATGTTCAGAAACTAGTATAAAGTAAAAAGATCGGGCTCAAAATATTTGGGTGTTGTATTTTAGTGATGCACTTCAAAGTTTATCCGATAGGTATATGCTTTGACAACTTTAAAAGGTTGGACAAAGTCGTGTTCGCCACAATATTAATATTTATTTGTTTTTTATCAATATGTTTTATTGTTTCAAACACTTATATTTGTAAACTTTTTTCTAACAATGTATTTTTAGTATTTTTTCTTTGTGAGTTAGAGTCTTTTTTATGAATTAATGAATAATAAAAACGAGTATGTAATTTGATTAACGGCCATATTAAACTTCGATTTTACAATTTCATATGCATACCTATTAATAACAACATGTAAAACCTTTATTCATCATCTATCGCTTATAATTATTTTTATGTTTTTATTTCAATTTGAAAGTTTCAGAAACACATAAAACCACGATAATATAATTAAACAAAACTGAAATATGTACTCAAAATAATTATATTATATTACATTTACATAATCAGTAAAACGTAAAACCTAATCAAAAATAATCCCACTTACCGCTTAAACTGATGCTGATGATAAGAAAAAAAATCCACCACTACTAGAAAATATCACCAGAAATTTATAACACAACTTCAATCGAAAATAACACGAAAGTTTACGAGATAAACGCGCGTTACAACCGCCCAGGACGTCCGCACCAACCAAGAGCCGGTGGAATACTGAAGGCCTGAAGCTGAAGGCGGTACTGTAATGGTTACAGAGTTGGTTTCATACGGATACATAGTGAGGCTTTAGGGCGAGTTTGCATAATTCTCGGAACTTGAGAGCTATTTAATGCTAACTTTGTCAGAACCGCAGTGTATTGGTAAACACTTTCAAGGGCATGATCAGAATTGTTTTGATATGGGACGCTTACTAAAAGGTTTGTCTAAAATATGACAATTACATTAAAGTATTTGTAACTAATATTTTATGCACGAGTAATGTTATCCCTACGCAGGTTATTATAATAACATACTTTTGTTATTTGTTGGCGCAGGGTAAATCTTCATAGATACCCGACTCCTGGGGGATGTCGGGTTATGTGAGATTGCACTCACTAAAACCCCCT
>DVXP01002452.1:0-12720 GCA_018235645.1 Junonia grisea | reverse complement strand
GTCAATATACAACTATTTACAGACTTACAGCTGGGTATCTCGAATTCCGAGGTGAACTTACTATAATGACTGAACTAATAAGCGTATTATCGTAAGCTCAGGTAAGCTTGATGTATATTTCCATTTCCAAGAGTTTTCAGTAACCACGTTGTGGTATGTCACGACCGCAAAACAGTTTGTGTTTTTCTCAAACCCATTTTAAAATGAAAATACTGTGGCTGTAGCGTTATTTTCTAAATTAAATTGAAGTTTCTTTATTTTTCATTTCAAAATCTTATTAAAAATACGAGGTACAACTACATACATATACATATTCGAACAGATGTATAATTTTGGCCCGAATTACCTTTTTCCTTTTCTAGGACCTATGTACTTCACTACGAGATGGCGTGTCTACATATCTTAGTATTTCTTTGGGGACAACAAGACTGAATACGTTCGTTTTTCGAAACATACAATTTCACTTTTTTTTTCATGAAGGAGCTGGTTGGTAAAGGTACCTAAACTTGAATACATTTCCTATTCCTAATCCTATTGAATACATTATTGCCAATTCTTCTTCATAACTTCATTTAACCCGGCAAGGTATTCAGTATTCAGTACTACAATGTCCATGTATGGCTGTGATCTATTAACGTCAAGTGACTCGCTTACTTATTTATTTGATATTAAAATTACATGCTAAGTATTCTCTCTAATAGGAGAAGAGGTCTGTGCCCAGCAGTGGGATATGTACCACTATACTAAGTATGACAAAAGTATGTAAAACAGTCAGGGTCAACAAGTCAGGGAGAAGGTTATAGAAATTAATCCGCCACGCTGCTCCACTGCGAGTTGGTGGATATACATGTGTCAGAATTTCTTCCGGCACGTGCAGGTTTCCTCACGTTATTCTCTTTCACTGCCGAACACGAAATTAATGAGATATTCATTCTGTGAATGAACTCATTCATTGTGTGAATGAGATAAACACAAATTTAACACTTAACAATTCAGCGGTGCTAGCCAGGGTTAGAAATCAACATCTTCGTTATAGATCGACGTGTTCTCACCACTAAATCATCTCGGCTGAAATAGTATTTTTTTTATAGGATAGGAGGCAAACGAGCTGACAGATCACCTGATGGTAAGTGAATGCTGCCGCCCATGGACATTTGCAACACCAGAGGAGCTATAAAATGCGTTGCCGGCCTTTTATTTTTTTTTGCAGCACAAATACACGGGAAATATATTAAAACGGATCACACTAATGTTGTGTAGAAACGTCACCTGTTGGGGTGAGTGTAGCGCTTTTAAACAAAAAAATAATAATTTCAAAGCACTGAGTATGTAATGGTCGAATACTAAAACGCTATTCAAATTCGTTGATCAGTTGAAGGTCTCTCAAACCTAAGCATCTCTCACATTTAAGTGGTATACACAAACTGTACACAAACGTAAGAAAGAACAGATTGAGTACCACGTCGCGTCTTGCCGTTTCATAAAACGTTCACTTTATGGCACGTTCAATTTTAAATATTTAATACCATTTTCATCCTAACAGGAATACCTTCTAAATAACAAAAATAAATAGTCTGTATTAATAGAAGTTAAATAGTCTGACAGCAACATTAGATACGTCAACTCACATCACAAGATATTGTCATTTCTAACAAACTCTAAGGTCGCGGGTATGCGCATACGCATCCAGTACCGGCATTAACACCGGAAGGGGACCGTTACACGCGCCATCGATCATCGGATGAACTATGCTCATCTGCGATAGTGTGTGACCTTAATGAGATGTAACACGTTCATTATGATGTACGAGTGTAAAGTACCTATAGATGCTCGTACCTGGCTTAAACTTATCTCCTTAGAAACTGTGCAATGATAGATAAAATGATAGACAAGACCATGGTAGAGGCTAATTATTTTATCAATGGCATTAATATATACAGGTATAGTTGTATTGTTGAAATCGTATTAAGATTTAAATTTAATTCATTTAGTGTTGTTTCTACTAGAAGGTAATAATATTACACAACGAAATAACACTACAACATTCCCATTAGATCGAATCTGTGACAGTTCTATTAAAATATATCTAATAGTTTAAATAGATTTAAACAATAGGTTTCAAATAACCAGGAAATAATGGCACTTTTATAACATAGTATTGCAGGATGAAATTTCCATCTAAATCTTCATTCAACAATGTCTATAAATATAAATTCTATTTAAAAATATCGATATTCAATATTTCAATGAAATTTATTAAGTGTTTTAAGTATTGATTTATGAATGCGCAACGTGTGACGTCATAGTTTTGAGTGTCCATATCTTATTAACACCATCAGAAGAGCTGGGTTGAGATAACAGAAGTCACGTGGGCAATACATGTACACTATATGTACTATTTATTATAACTTAAATAAAAGAGATAAAAATAGTGCCGCAATTTCTTTATTCTAAAAACAATATTGATAAAAATTAAAGTATTTTTATCTTTCTTCTACAAATTAAAATAATAATTGATACACGCATCCGTGCAATTTACGTTTAATTTTAAACATTAAGATTTTCGCGCAATTGCGCCACGAAACTGAAGATTTATTGTTAAGTAAATCATAAGAGAAAAACACGTTCAATATTTACATTTGCAATAAACAAAAAACATTAGTAAAAACACAAACTTTTAACACTTCGCAAACCAGGGTATGTCAATACGAGCGAATATAGAACATCGACTCTAAACAAACTAAAGCAACGAATGATGACAGCGTATATCGATACAGTGGCGAATCGTGAATCGAGCCACGCATCGGGGTTAGTGTAACGAGATTTATCTAATAAAAATATCTGCACGAGATAGATTTATGGCGTCTTAAAAGTTCAGTTAACGATTTCGATGTATCGATGTATCGAGTTGCTGGGGTATTTTAATAGAATATAATATTTATTTTGCTTGTTAGCCTTGTCTTAAAATAGGAAACAGTATATAACGCATCTACTTATTGTTTTTGCGTTTCATTTAAAATTATTTACATAACATCTGTAAGAGTTACGTAAATAATTAAAAAAAAATGAAATAAAAATACTTAAAGCTTAAATGAATTATTAACAATAAATCCTCATATGACATTAAAATCTTTTTGTATTAGAGTTTTTCATGATTTTGCAGATATAAACATAGAAAATGAGTGTATTTTAACATTAAAATAAAAATTAGAGTTTTGAAAGTTAAAATTTCCACGAAATCAGGCAAAGTAGTATAAAGTAAAATATATATCCCAGACTATAATTTATATCTCATATCTTAAGGAAGCAATCAAGTAAACAAATTAGTCACTTTCAAGCCAAATGACAACGTTATCAACAAACATTTTTTATTTCGAGATTACAGAATGTTAAGTAACTTGTCACCGCTGAAGAAAGGCGAAAGCTCTATCTCATAAACTGGATCCATTCAATAAAGAAAATAAACAACACAAGGATATTAAAAAAAAACACATTTTAAGATAAACTTAATTTTACTGATAAACTATAAGCCTTAATGGTTTTACGTAATTATTTTCCTTTTAAAACACTTATATCTTATACAAATTGAAGATAAAAGGAACGTCAAATAAAGCTACGACAGAAACATTTGCAAACGATATTTTGTAACGGACTTCACAATATCCAGTTAATAGGAAGAGACCATTGTCAATATTGAGTTTTTTGGGTCACACAAACATTTTGCGCGGCGACACTTCAACCGATAACGAGAAACATGAAGCAATTTGCATCAGATTAACCGTTGACTTATTGCCAAATTACCGCAGGACCCCTTGACTTACAAGGAATATTTATGAGACGTATCGACAAAACAGAATCCATAACTGTAGTGAAAAACACATTTAAAAACTCTTGGATTGTATTTTATGCATATTTACGCCATTTCAATAAAGATTAAGCTGGCGAAATGCGCTATCAACTAAATCAATATTACCAAATTATTCTCGTAAAGCGATCTCTCCTCACAAAGTGCAGTAACATTAATAACGCATAAGCGGTTAATAATGAGCATAATGTACGGGTATATAAAGATGAGAGTACCGTCTTAATTTTCACGCGGCGAAAGTGATCACTTACCGAAGCTAATTTATTAAAAATCGAGAGCGTATCCAGCTGCCCACACTTATTAATGGCAACAAAACTAAATTTATACTTTTATGCAAATCGGGGCGTTACCGAGAACCAGGACGACGTCGAGGAGCGCCTGACTTTCACCTTGATTGGACACCAATTACCCTTTCAGATCTGTCAGGTCTTAAATACCGAAATTATCGTCAAAAAAAAAAACTCGTATCCATCATAATCGACAGTCAAGAAAATTATTTCAAGGAACTGGGAAATATGGACTTGGACAAATTGGCTTTCAACATGTCAACAGATCTAGAGCAATAATACAGCCTTCATTAAAACACTGACATTATTAGACTGGGCATGATCGCTTTAAGCTTATGTACAAAGATAAATATGATAGTATATTCCATAATAAAATTATTTAAAGCAAATATTGACCAGGATCTAAATAGCTCGAGAAACATAAAATTTTCCACTTAATACCAAGTCAACAAATACAAAGTAAACTGTAAAATCTTGATGTCTATGACTGCCAGCGCTCATAACACTCATAGAATGTCATAGCTGGATATTAAATGCAATGAAATATACCGCTTTATTATTCAAAGGCAATGAATAAACTACTAATTGCTGCAATTATAGATCCTGTGAAGCTACCTGATCGAACGATAAGCGTCGAGATAATGATCAGGATTTAGCAAAATATTTGCTCACTTCGAGAAATAGTGAAACGAGATAATACTCGGAGAAAACTTGACGACTTTGTATAGGTAGGAAATAGAAAATATTTATAAAATAATAGCTATTGTAAAGTAAAACGGTTATTGTTTTTACGCTCCTGTTATAAAATGAAAAGCGTTTCATTTATACAATGATATTGAATATGTCGTTGGAAATTATATTTTATGATAAAAGTATAAAGTCTATTTTGATAGGAGTAACTTATCAAATCTTATCCAATATGCACACGCAAGCGATACTGCATTAGCGGCCATTGTTGCAACAATGGAGGCTAACGCATTAGGAGGTATTGTTTCTTGCGCACGCACATACGAGATGGGAGACAGGTGCTTGGCGTGCAGGTCAAGGATAATTCGAGAAAGTTGTTTAGTCGTATTCATCTTTATACAATGGAAATGACAATGGCTGAAGTTACTAAAACTTTAGAAGCGAATAAGTTCTAAGATGAAAGTTCAGACAAAAGGGAAAAAGACCTACCAAAGAGTAAAATTGGAAAAACAGCTATAAATACTGTGTATATAAAAATATATAACAAAGAAGAAGATAAGAAAACTAGTCTTTGTTGCTATCGTGTTCACGTAAGATTCACACGTTTACGAGGTGATCGGCTCTAGACAAATAAAGTAGGACGTAAAGTTGTAGATTTACCGCCACTTACCAGGCCCCGGCGAGTTCGACAAGCATTGTGTGTGGTTTCTTACCTGTAGAAAGAAAAAAAACGTTTTATAGTCAATTATTCGAGAATAAATTATAATAACAGCACTTACAGGACATAAAAGGTTGTTAAGTTTTAAATTAAAGTTGAACGTTGATTAAAACCTTAATAATATATGTAACATTAAAACTGAGCGTTTAAGCTATCCACCATTACGCTAGCTAATTACTAGACATGTAAATAATAAAATGGATGAGAAACGAGAGTGGAAAATAATGAAAAACAATTTAGAAAATGCGGCAACTACAAAGAGTAAAAAATCAGAAAAGCAAGCGTTTGTAAACGCTGTATTTAAATTGCAAACAGGTGACTATTCGAAGGACACAAGGGTATTATAGTTCGGAGAAGCTACGTGTGGTCTCGTTTTAAGAAATCGTTCCGATCAGGGTTGCCAGATCGAATTTCTGCCGATTTTCAGATTATGAAACTCTGACGAAAAGCGAGGAACCGACAAAGGACAGCCTTGATGTTGAATACAAAGGGGTTATTGTATGCAAAACCGACCAAAGTGTTTAAGCCGTCAATATATGAGCCACCGTAGTCGATATTTCACTTACCCTAAATTTATTTTATTAATTTGCGTATTTATGAAATGTGTCGTCTCATTTTATGTAGTCTACAGAAAATTTATACGATATTGTTGGTATTTTTAATGTTTTCATAAACGTGTGACAATACGTGGAAATACTACCTAGATAGAGATATAAAAAGTATAAATGAAGTTCAAAATTTGGTTAATAAAATTATAGCATTTCCTTTCAAGTATTTAGAAAAGAAAGACAATGTTTGTAAACGTTTCGTATTTAAAAATAGCAACCCTACCACAGTCTACTTTTACTGCATCGGTTTGAATAAAAAGCAGCAAAGTGCGACCGCGGCGCTGCACGGGCGTCGTAAAGCGCGATCGCCGGCCATATGGCGGAAATTGCTCACATTCTTAAACACCATCAATGTCAACATTAGTAGCCAAATAGTCATAATAATAACCGTTAAAGAAAATAAATGCTACTGACATCCGACGCAAATTAAATGAAGTGTTAACGGAGTCTTGTTAAGATCCAGTTTCAATAATGACACAGTGCAAACAAGATGTAAAAAGAGAACGCCAAACCATTCACAATAAAACGAAACGAACTCTTGAAATCTATTCACGGCCATAGCAACTAAAAATAACTGATCAAAACGCTTTTTGCCCGATGCATTGTTGCCGCATCAAATTTATTTAGAGCCAGCCAAGTTCAAGGTTCGTCACAGTATCGAAGGCGATGTCAAAACCGATTTGTGGCGTGCAATGTTTCCGCGTCCACGAACCAGAGCGAATCGCAGTGCCGCAATCAATGACCCATTAAACGCCCATACTGAATTAGAAACAACGCGAGAACCTTTAGTATTGTTAGACCTTGGTGAATAATATATAGAGGTTATTGTTGCAAATTATAAGGATATCCCTCGAGGTTTATCCGCATCACCCACTCCGATTTAAGTGCCCGAATTTAGCGACAAAAAGAAGAATTCTAATGCAAATAAAAAACACTGACTTGATATTAAAGTAACTTCCTGCGGACCAAATATGGATTCGAAACCATCACTAATGGATTTGGCAAAGGGTTTGTGACCGTCAAAAGTCAAGGTTGTTGTTTACCGTCGAAAACGTAATGACCTTTTTTGTCGCATTAAAAATAGGGGAAACGGATTTTTAAAATTTACGACCACGCTCCGTTTTAAGTAATCAATTAGTTTAGGACACGAATTTGATACTGCGTCCTTGAACCGAATTAGTCGGACGTAATATTAAAAGTTGTGAGGTTTTTAAATTAGGCGTAAATGAATTCCAATTGGACAATACACATTGACTAGATAAAGACGATTTCACGGTTGGTTAGCCGTTAGACAATTGTCTACACGAGCAGGACGATTGAATATTGATCGAAAAGAATTCAGAATTGATATTTACGATGTAGTTTGTCGGAGTTTGCGTGTTGAATCATTAATCAGCGACACTGACTTTGAAATAACATTTGGTGATATTTTTCTTCGAGTCACATTGTGTAAGATCGTTGATACTTGGGCACGAGTAGTGGATGTTAATGTTTTATTCAGTAAAAATTCCAAACGATAAAAGGTCGTCTGTCGGCGGATAGATACGGCACACGTTGACACGGACATGTTAGTAAACTGTGAGTCATTCTCACGTGGATCGATCCGATGTTATTCGTATGGAATAGAGTTCTAGCTTCGTTTCAACACGAATCAAGTACAGCGAGAATACAAATTTAATAGTATTTTCATGTACTTTTTTAAATGTAGTAACGAAATTGTTTAAACAACTTTGTAAATGCAGTAAACTTACAAACTATTTTATGCATAATACAATCTAAATTTAAAAGTTACAAATTTGATACCATTTTAATGCAACCACTGAGGGATACACTCTTAATTATTTCAGGACTTTTAGATTTTTTTAATTAAAACCAGACTTTCTGCACTCGACACTTCAAAGGGTTACAAATACTACATTTCATAAGTATAAAAAGTAAACATATTTTTACATCAATATTATTTAATTAAAAATCACATTTAGGTATTATTATTTTTATTTATATAAGTACTTATAGGTATTTTGCAAATGTAATTTATTACTGATGATAAAACACAATAAAAAACATCAAACCAAATCACACAAAAACCACAAAACCACCTCTCATCAACAGTTAAACACACCATTAAATCTATTCATAAACAATACGGCAATATTGGCAAAACATTTGTGCATACAATTCCCGAGAGATAGTTATCGGAGGGAGCGGCGACCGAAGGCCGGGCGAGTCGGGCCGGGCCGGTCACGATTAGAAAGACTGCCTCAGGACCAGCGACCAAGGTCCTTCGTGACGGGGATATTGGGCAAAGGTCGAGGGTTCAGACCGAATTGGAACGTGATTAATTATTGGGAAATCGCTGGCATATTTTATACAGACTTTGATAAACAGCTATCGTAGACACAGTCAATCAATATTGGCGACAGTTAATTTATGAGTACGGTATTGACATGTGTAATTGGTTAAATGGAGGCCAATGCGGCAATTAATAGCCATTTATGTGAAGGTAAGATTTTTAAATACGATTATCCAAATTTCAAAAAACTTATCACTCAGGTTAAAGTGCTAATCCTATCCTATCCTATATATAAAAATCCTAGTGCCTAAAATATCTATTATAATTTGGTACGTAGGTACGTACCTACACAAGACAAATCTTCACATAATATGTATATAGCAAACAGTGCCCAATTAGACTAAACTCGTTGTCTTTGCCCAACATTGTTAGTCAAGAAAACCGCATCAAAAAAAAAAGTTATAAAACTTTCTATTAGTATTTCGTTGTAACTTACAGTTTCTATTTACATTGCTCCGAGGTAAATCCAGTTCGGGCGGTCAACCGTCTCGGAGAAAAGCGTCGGGTCGAATCGATTCGAGACGAGACGTCCATTTTGCTTTGATTAAATATCGATTATGACGCTAAAGATTATTTAGCACAATTGCTAAAAAATCCAAAATTTTGCCTTACTTTTGCTGTCCAATTACCAATTTAGATGCTTTGTTAAAAATCAGAGAAGAGGAAAGAGTAAAATGCCATGTTTAATTGCATTGTTCATCCATATTGTAACGGAAGTTCTTCACAAAAGAGTCCAAACAAAAACTTGACGCGACTCATTAATTTGTAGCTAATGATGAGCCTTGGAGTTGAAGGGACAGGCAGAACCATGTTAGTGGCAATGTGTAGCACGTCCGTGTACCGGAAATGGAAATATGACGTTACCAGCGACGAGCTCATTCGGCGCCAGCGTCTTAACGAAGTTCCTTGGTGTAACATTACCGATTTTTAATCAAGTAAGCAGTGTCGTTGTCATGACTCCTATTACAAAAGAAGCTATTTTTCATTGGAGTTAGTCAGGCTATATTAACATAGCAAAACCATTACGTTAGTCATATGTTTAAAAGTTATTGTTTCCATGTATATGAATACATGTCTTTGCTGTTCAGAAACAAGAACCTCTTTGAGACTGCATGAAAAAGAAAAAAAATTGAAGCCGCTTTATTATCTGTGTTATACCGCTTTAATCTTATCTCTGAGCTTTGCTGTATTTTTTCTCTGTGCACGTATTATGTAGATAAAAACTATAATCAGGCAAAGCTGCGACAGGCGATTTAATTAAATTTATTGGTCCGTGACCGCTCGATGCTATCGCATAGGGAGCAACATAAGTTAAAAGCTAATATGCGGTAAGAGATATTAAATTTTAATACCGAGGCTGGAAAAATTTAAAACAATTACACAAACAAAATAATATTACTTCAATAATGCCGACACAGAAATTTCCCACATGACATTAATGTTTATATTTTCCCAAACGCATTTTAGTATTACGCTTATACTCATGAATATCATTCCCTTAAATTTTCCGCGTAGTTTTTTAACTGGATTCTACGGTCATACAGCTGGAATTGCATTTTACGAACTTATTAGACCGAGCAAAAATAGTCTTTATTTTAAGGTGATGGAGACTAATATTGTATGAATGTTTATGATAGTTAGGTGTATTGAAGTTGGGTAGCAAACGTGCCCGTACTTTATACGCATTGCGCGAGCGTGTACAATGTGGAGCGTGCGAACACACAACGCAGCCATCTATGGTAACTTCTTACGGACCTTCTTAATTACTATTCTGCTTGCACAGCCATATCAAAATGGGAAATGGGAGCATACCCTTAGCCTTAAAATCACGATGTTACCAATAAGGGAAACGGAATAACTCTTTGAGGAAATATAGATAGCCGGTAAGCCCTTTAGGTAAAATTCCACCATAAAATTTATCAGATATTAAGAAAGTATGATTTTATTTATGACTAATATAATATCATCTGGTGACGTAGTTGTGTGTTAATTATCAATCAACGTCTCGTTTGAACAAGGAAGCGTTTAGGCAGCTATTAGTGACGATATAGAAGCTACGCTGATTACGCCAGCGAGGGACGCACAAGGCCGTACATGCCAAATTCGGCAACACTATATCACTGCCATATTGTTTTGAGCAGATAATTTTTAATTGGCGACAGTTAGTATTACGATTCCGTTCAAAACATAGTTTTCTTAGCAATGTGGGTGGCCATCTGTGTTTGTTTATTTTTGATGATTCAGAGTTTTGAGCATAGGGAAGATCAAATCTGTTGAAACAAAAAATAGATAGCCGAAAGAATATTCACTAAATGTAGTCTGCAATTTTAGCAAAACAAATTCATACCAAGTGTTAGCTAAGTCTAGAACACGCAACCGAACACAAAATTAAAAATACATTATAAACAATAACATATTATAGCAAAAACATTATGTAGAACAGACACGCAATAACAAAGACGTGATGCAACACGAATACCTCTGTAATAGGAAAATGTTATCTCCGTGCGTTACGTTTACACCTGAGATGACATTTCGCGGTCGGGGATCGTGACTGCGAAATGACAAGTCGTGGCATTCTCAGCGGATTTTTCACCTTTACGAAAGGAGTCGTGATCGGTAACGATTGTCATTAGCAGAAAACTAAACGTCTTATCCGATCCGGCAATAATGATGCAAGGATCGAATTGGAAGGAGCCTCGAATGTACAGGGCCATTTGAAAGGTATTGTGCTGCCCGTACTGTTAAACGCTTGTATTAGGCCAACAAAAGCCCGCGGTTTTAACAAAATCGACCCCATGTTTTTTTTTATATTTCAAATATGCTTCATTAAATTAAAAGCGGTAATTTCTTGATTAATAATAAGATAAAAGTGAAAAAAAACTTATTGCATTACAACTTGAAAAAAAATTGATAGTCTGAATAGTTTTCAAAATCAACTTCAGCAGATAGGCTCTTGTTGCTCTCGTCCTCATAAATAATTTCAGATTTGCAGTAACAAGTATGGAAGTAAAATTTATCGATGTTCATTGTCGCAGAGTGCAAGCGGTCACTCGACCTAGCCTCAGTAATTCATCAGCCGAAGCCCAGCTGTCAACTCCAATCCGGTTGTCGTCTTCATTAACATCGCCGACTGCGGGACGTTTATTTTTAGTACCGTCGCTCTCGTCGAGAACTTTTTATAGCGGAGTGAGGTATGAGCGACATACCACTGGCGTATTTTAATAGTTCCGGAGAAACGGTTCAACAACAGTCGCACGTAAACGTCGCTAATTGTCGGAATAACGCGCCTGATGTAACGATGGCGCCGTTGCGACATATTTCAGTTTAGAATCGTAAAGAATACAGGATAGCGGTCTGGGCTGTGCTATAGCGTTATGAGGTTATCACGGTAAATGTAGTAATTTCAGGAGACACAACAGAGTATGAGACTGGTCGCATAGCAACATGCTTATGATTCTCAGGACATGGCCGAACATAGCCACTGATAGTTGTCTCCTTGTTGTCTCTGTGTACATTGTCTCTGTGTAAATGGACATCTCGACTAAAAATATTTTCGGTGGAATTTGCCATTTTCACGTTTTCAAGATACCCAATTTTGTAAGTACCAAACAATATCACGACGTCGGCGCAGTCCTGGTTTATCGCAGTCGGCCGCCATTGTTATGTGCCTCGTGGACATAGGGCATATGACCGCTTTATTTCTATACTAACTATTGAAATTATTAGACATTAAGGACATGAACGTTCAGTAAGATATTCTAGAATCATCATAACGAATCATAACAGATAGCGAATCATAAAAAGACTAAATATACGTTTGATTTCATAAATAGGTACTAGATACAGGTAGATAAAAAAAATCTGAACTGAATATGAAAAAGAAATTCAAAAACATTCGCTTTCATCGAGTCAAGGGTTTTTATATGAGTCACGCGAAGTCAGGTCATTTGCGTATACTATCTAGACACGTAACTAACGTACAACCCCTCGATTGGGGTTGGAACAGAGCCTACATAAACGTCGCTATGTTATAGCTGAAATGTTGCTGAAATTATAGGTTGCTATAATTATCATTCGACATTGGGAAAGGAGATGTTTCAGAAATGTATGGAGCCTGGGCTTGGTTTTAGTACACTCTATAGAAATATGACTAATAAAAGTCTAGTAGGTTTTAAAGTACATATTTTCTGCAAAAAAAT
>DVXP01002451.1:0-12721 GCA_018235645.1 Junonia grisea | reverse complement strand
CTTCACCGCCGAGCTCGAGATGAATTTAAACACAAATTTAGCACTTGAAAATCCAGCGGTGCTAGCCAGGGTTTAAAACCGCGACCTTAGGTTAAGATTCACGTGTTCGGATCTTAATACATAGTTCCTAATAACTATTTTTCTGAACACGACTTTATTTGTGAGCCAAACTGGTTACCATTATAATGATAGTTCTCCATAGTATCACATTACAGTACGAATACTGATGTTAATCACTTTGATGATAGTATCGGACTCAAATTAGTTGTTCCAACCGTTTGTCGCTTCGAATGTGAATCGATTAGACCGCTGTGCCCAAGCTGATGGTCATTTATAATTAGATGGGCTTTAGGTAAATAATGGCTCAATTAGGTGTATTTGTAATACCTATTCCTCAATGATTTCATTTTTAATAACTTTTTTACTTTTATCGTTGTTATGTGTTTTAAAGAATTTTAAATGAAAACAAAAAAAAGCTTGATGAGCCAAGATTATTTTTTTTATGATGTCTTTATCCTCTTTTACAATTTTTCCATTTTTTTATTTAGATAAAAACTACATGTTTAGAAAATTTTAATTTTTAAACTCATTTAAATTTAAAAAAATAAATATTAAATCTACATCTTTAAAAAGCCTATAATTGGATAATTTCTATAACTCACACCCAACCGGTACGTTTAAACTTTAAAGGCAAATATGGTTTACGAGCCGCGCACAACACTTCAGCGTCCGTGAGTGCTTTTTGACCGCAAAATGCATTTTATATTTTATCTCTAGAGAGATATATTACGACTCGCGCCTACCGCTAACATTGTTTAAATGTTTTTCTCATTTAAATGAAGCAGTACTCACTTGATTTATAACTACCGTGCTGACAAATGGTTGAAGATTTTGTCTCTGTAGTTCTTTAAAACGAGACTCACGTTTACTTAATTGTGTTATAAATAATACTATCTCGACAATGGACGAAGACAGGACGAAGTTATGACTCTAATTACTTTTAACACATGTCATTTAATATTGTAAGTTTAATGACATGTGTATGTTAACAATTAAGTAATTAAATGCTCTAATATTTAAAAAATCTTTCTTATTTTTTCTTTAAAAAATCTTAAATGACAAAGCGAGTGGCAAAGCTTATGTATATATTTAAGGAAAAAACATAAATATGCAAGAAAATGGAAATGGAAAAAGGAAATAATAAAAACTTCCAATTTTAATTTTCATCTCAAGATCCTATATTTAAAAAATTTATGAAACATTATTCCAACAATAAAGACAAAATGATAGTCTTTTTATATTTCAAAATCCACCACGCCATATATGCAGAAAGCATGCTAGAAAAGAAAACCTTGCCCTCATTTAAAATCATCGTTCATTTAACTAAAATTCCCAGGTTCCCAATCAGCCAAAAGCGGTACAACACAACGAATAGAACACATGTACGAGCCTCGGTTATCAAACGAAACAAAAACAAAGCTAGACGTACAATTAAACAGTCAGAACGTGCACAAAGAAAATGGGTATGACAGCTAATTGTAGTCTTATATGGCGTCGAGATTACACCGAGTGTCAGTTGGTCCAGATATGGCCGCTAACGAAAATGGAACCTTGACTAATGCCGCACGGAATAATGTTATTCCGTGGAATAATGTGGGTCGGTACTCGCGAACTTCTATAAGTGCGTCGGGTAAAACGTGATGTTAAGTTATATGAGGTTATTTGAGAGTTAAGATACATCTTACTTCGTCATCATACATCAACATTGTATTATTATACGTATAGCTAGTAGTCTGTAAAGGCCAAAAATATGTTTGGCGCACAATTATTTTTGTAATTGTATATCAGGGTTTTTAGTTAGAAAGGTTAAGTTTATTTGTTAACCATTTTAGGACAAGAAAAAGTTCTGAATTTATTGATTAAGCCGTTTTTTCGAATACCTCGGAATTAGGTGAAATTTTCCGAAATACCGCGGAATAAGGTACCCTTACATTTCAAATGGCAGATTTTTTGTCAAAATGTAAAACAAAAAAGATTTCAGAAACATTTTCAACGGGCTATTACAAAATATAAACAAACTTGATCTCTATCATGTCCCATTTAGAGCGCAATTAGTTACCATTCACAAAAATATAGAGTCCGACTGAATTTAAAAATGCAACATCAAAATAAGAATCAAAGAAACGAAATATTACCTTTCGTAAAAGATTAATGTAGCAGTGCGTCAATGTCGTCACATGTCCCAGCGTGTTTCACGGAAATTCCCCTCAACGCTCGAGGCGCCGAAAGAGAAAAATTTTAGACAGCCTCATATTCTGTTAACTTGTACTCGTTTGAATTTCATGTTTACATTTTTGGTAACAGATAAAGAACCGCATTCACGTCAACTTAATATGTAACTCGAAAATAAGTGAACTGTGAAGATTTTACCAGAGAAACATTCTCAGAAGTGAATGAATACGATTTGTTTCGTTATTTTTAATTGCGCTTAATTTTAATTTTAATTTATGCAAATGTGTGCTTTCCGTTGGATTAAGCAATTTCATAAATTCAATTATGCTAATTGAATGAATTGTAAGTATGTTTGTGCTTTGTTTTACATGATCGATGACATTAAAAAGTATAGGGGTCACTAATTTTATTATTCACTTTTTGTTTTAAATTATCATATTTTAGTTCTGGGCGCCTAATTAAAAATACATAATACGTAATTAATTTCTTACACTACCGAGAAAACTATCTTATCCCCATAAAAATATCCAAGAATCATTTCAATTCATATGTTCACATTCTTAAAATAAACAAAGGGGATGAAATCGGTCCATCTATTTAAGAAACCCAAACTCAAATATACAAATATACAGGTGTAGGCTTAAAAAACTAATTTATACAAAAACAAAACTTATTGAATATTTCAACAAAAACTAAACCGAAATTATAAAAATAAATATGCAAATGTAAATTAACGTCTTGTCATTAGCAATTAATATTATTCAACTATTAAACGTTTAATTTTATCAGATATGCGTTGTTTTCTACTAAAATCGCTCAGAGTATAGTTTCAAAGTTACGCAAGCTTAGACCTGTCAGATTTGTTCCGTTGTTTGGCGAGACGCCAGCGCCGAACACCTGGGACTCCCCTTGAGTACTTATCTTGGAGATGATTACACGAATATTTAAGTGTAACTACCCGCAATGTACCCGCAGAATAGGCGAGGCTAAATGTTTGGAACAACAGAACTTAAGTATTCTTTGGAAGAATTTCTGGAATAATTTCCGGAAAACACTTTTAGTGTTTTGCAAATACTCCTGAAGCTGTACAATTTATGTGTAATACAAATCTGATTATTTGATTTATTGTAAGTATAACATGTAACTTAATCCAATTATTCCATATTGTTCACAACTAGTTTACGTATAAAATGTAACATACAACACTGTACATCACGACTTTTATTCATAAGTCTTCAGCTAATTATTGTAAGGCTATGTTATAGGTCTTAGGATCCTATAAATATGTTACTCATATAGCCGTTGTCGGATTGGGGAAAACTGAGATAGAAAGTGACCTGGATAAGCAGCAGAGCGAGCAGTCAAGTGATAATAAGTGTATACAGTAAATATGTCAAGCAAATCCTAAAGATATACGAGTGTTTGCTCTAAACACGATAAAAGCTTGCTTATCGAAACGATAAAGTCTTATGTTGTGCTGGACATTCACAATTCTAATTGAAATTGGTGGTAAGATCTGGTTTGGATTGGTATCAAAAATATTGTTTAGCTGTCTTGTTTTGTTAATACGGGACTATTACAATGTCATTAACTCATTATTATAAAGCAGAACTGATTATAAATAAAAAATCAACACCTAATGGAAGGACTCAAGCCTTACAACATGGAAGGAAGTTAAAAAAACGCAACATCTGTCGCGACAACAATATTATCAACAGAAATTAACTTCCAAACAAATGGCTTCACAAAAACTAGGAGCAAGATGTGAGAGTTCGGAAATTCGAAAAAAATCTTACACATCCGGAGCATCGGATATTAAGGGCATATATCACAGGTACGCCACAGCAGTGCCCATTATCGAGAACGATACGTCACGTCAAGGCGCGGATCACACGGAAAGCATTAATTACCCCTCACAATCTATCAAGGGTATTGGCTTTAGTAATCACTGCGGCCATTCAAATTGAAAATCAAAAATTTATTTAGGAAGAATAGAGTGATTAACGATGTAATGTCACCCCTCGTCAAGCCACAATAACACGAGTCATGCGACATAATAGCAATATTGTATCGCTCCGGCGTGAACTAAATTACCTTCCGTAGCGTAATTAACCGTTATTGCATAACTATACCTTAGTTGTGACGTAAGTGGACGTTAAGATAAAAAGGAACCTTGCCTCGGCTGATAAAAATCGACTCGCGAAATTATTGTTTCACAATCACCGAAAATTGAGCAAGTTTTTTTGTTCGGTTCACATCTAAATCCGTGATGGAGTAAAGTTAAAATAAAATAATAGGTCCGATTGAGCAATAAACTTTGGCAATACACTTAACGTTTTTGTAATACAAATAGCGGACTCGAGTTTAGACTTAGTTTTCAAATCACATTCACCATGAATTACTGCTTGAAAGTTTTAACAAGAAACTATATATTATGTAGTGCATTAAGTAAGTTCCGTTTAAGTATAACGGACACATTCAATCCGACTAACATATTGTGGCGCAGGATATGGTAATGGTCCTAGAGAAATGGAAGGCGTAGCGATCGACTATTTTAGTATAACTCCGGAGTGAGAGCGATTTATTTTCAGCCCTATTTCCTTCCAGACGGAGGGACATTACGTCTAAACAGAGGATTAATTATGTTTGGATGTGAACGTACGTTCATGTTTTTGCTGGAAGGGTTCATGGTGAAATCAGTTAGTTATTTTCTGTTCATATTTTTGTGTCGTTTCAATACATTTATAAATTCAAAAATTTTAACTAATTACCTTTTTATGTTTAAAAAGGATGAAGAAATCTAATCAGAATATAATGCTCGTTGAAACGAATGCATGACTTCTTACATCTTAAAATCTTCTTAACTAAATTTACATTCATAACAAACGAAACCAAGGTCAGTGCTTGATCAGAACAAGAAAAAAAAAATGACAAAATTACACTTGCAGTAGATGATACAATAACGCAGTGACATCATTGTATGCTTTTATCAAAACATTCCTGTATTTGCGTCAGTTGATAAACAAGCGAAACCGATATGATTATTGCGGTCAATGTTAAAAATAATCACAAAGTCATCGAATTTAAAACTTTAATCATCACTCTGATAAACGATGCACCATAATCACAAGGCCGCTTGCTGATTTTAATTTATCGTTAATAAAAAATTTGGCTACATCGAATGATTTCGCTGATAGCACAACACAAAATGTTTCAAACTTCTAAACTAATTTTGGTATAAGCTTTCTAATTACGTTTCTAAGACTTAATTAATCGGAGAAGGAAATAGAATATTAAAGGTGGAATGAGATTAATTGTTGCGTAAGAAATGGGCCATAGCCGGTGTTTCTTACAAGGGTATCTTACTCGAACTGATATAAATGAATTCATTACACGGGTTGAATCAATTAACATCGCGCTTGTTGTCTTCCCGTTGATGATATTGTTGTAAATTATGATGATATCACATTCAAGGTGACATCAGAAATGTAGGAAGAAAAATGATTGTTGGAAGAAATATATTGAGTTTTTTTCACGACCAAATAAATGAATACCACTTTGAGTTAATTCACACAATGTTGCTAATAAAGTTACGCATCGATTGTTGTACAAAGTTGCTCATTTCCTCAAATTGTATCGGCTTCTGTATTATTTTTTGCAAACTTCGCTGCATTAAGCATCAGCTGGTCATTCGCCGAGTCGCTTTCAGGGGAATATTTTATATCTGACAGTTATAAATCCGAGCAGCTGTGGCAGGTGGTGGAAGCGTGCCTTTGTTTGTGATTGGGTTATTTTTTAACTCAATCCAGCTTACACCATAATAATGGGGTGCTTGGTAATTTTACAATTGAATTTTTAAATAACTATTATTAACTATCCAAATAACCACGTTGACTTGGTCATTATTTTTGACAATGAAAGCTATTTTCTATGAGCTTCAAAGTGTGTAATTGTCGATTTGCTAAAATCCATCGACAAATTGAAAAAAACATTAATATTCATAAGAAAACAGCTCGACAATTATTCAAACACGATTTAACAATGTGCATTTTGTTACTACTTCGGTTTGTTTAAGTTCTGTTAAAGCTTGCAAATACAACGTGCTTACACCAAGTTACCGCCAATCCCGTTTAGAAATAAGCGTATTGTGTTACACGTTCTTACTTAGAACTTGGACAAAGTGATTTACACAATGTTACCTATCTTTATTAAGGCAATGATAGATTTCTAAAAGAAAATCTTTAAAAGCAAACAAAAAAATATATAAATGTTTAAAATATTTTTTCTACGACTTATTAAAAACGAGATATCCGAATTAGGGCAGTGAAAATATAAAATTCTGAAAAGCCGATAGGTATCGGAGAAAAGTTCATATTGATGTCGAGTATCCCACAGTTGTCAATACTTAGCCGTGGCGGGCACAGGTTGCCATAAATGGCGACAGCCGCACGATCGTAATCAGTGGAAAAACTCGGTCCTTCGAGCCGGACTTGACCTCATTTGAACTTAGAGAATTTAAACTAAATGAGAGCTATACTTGATTATGCCCTAAGGTGTTATATAGCAAAAAGGTAACAAGTACCTTTTATACAGAGATTACACCAAAAGCATAAAACATTTTAACGACATAATAATGAAGTTTAAATCTCAGCTGCATACGAAGTTATCGAGATTGTGAGATAAAAGGAAGTGGTTAAGTCGAAGATGGCGGGTACGGATGCGCGAGCGCATCTGCCGGCCCACGTGCTCCCTCAATCTGTGCAGGTTTCTCTTTAAAACATTTTTTTTATTATTTGCCCGACGAACACATTTATCATTTACGCCAGATGCGTTAGTAATAACAGGGTTACCTTTAGAGTAATTCATTTAATTAAATTTCCTCTCCCTTTTCAATTTACGTTTTTATAGATTCTGTTTGTTTGAGAGAAAATATTAAATTAGATTGAAAGATTTATTGCACAAGCTATGAATCTAGTCGGCTCTTTCCTAACAGTCTGGCCTGAATGTGATCCACAACATGTGCGAGTATGAAGTGTTCTGTTTTTTGTCAGTCGACATCTGAGGTCTGTTGGGCGACATGTGCGAAATATATTCGGTAACAAACAGGACGAAGTACATCGTATGGATTCTCAATAGATTCTCCGCCAAATGTGCCTAAAATTATCAACATTTACGACCCAACAACATTGGACAGTTTAAAGAATTTATTGTCGCCTGATTAAGCACTTAGATTAATAATTAGTGCCTACATTTTCTAGAAGCCAATATTTTCTACCTAAAAGCTGTTTGTTAGTTACTATTCTTAAATGTTATTTCAAAGGATTCTCTTCTACATATCGAGCTACAGACATGCTTGTAGCTTTTGTTGTGTAACCTTTATGGCGGTGATTAAATCTCACCATTATTATTAACTGGCTCCATTCAAACACCCACTGTCGTTCTCTAGGCGGTTCGGAAACTATGCCGTCCACCCACAGCGGCTGGTCCCGTAGGCGCAACAGGGTCACACACACAGCCTCTACTCATATATCTATATCGACTTATAAATGCACCATGATCAATTGTTCAAACTAACTCTTGTTTAAATTGAGAGAGTCTGTTATGAGAATCGTAAGATCTACTATTGTCTTGGCCATTACGGTGGTCCGGATGGAATAAAATTGCTTCTATTAAAATAAATTATAAGAAAGGTATATTGTTTTTCACGCACTATTTTGCGTACTTCGTTGTAAATTTACAAAATTATTTATTCGTGCGTCGTGCAAGCCAAGATGACCATATCATCCATAAATAAAAAACAAATTATTAACAAAACAAACACAGAAGTTTTACATGCAAATATCGAGTAGGACTTTACCATTAATTTTCATGTTACTATTCAAAAGGACCATCGGCTCGCGTTTAAGAACTGTTTGGCTTAAATATTATCGTAATCACTAAAAATCCACATCCGATATCATTGAACGTCACATACACTGCAAATAATCCGATCCTCACTATCAGGTTAGCACTGAGTTCCGTACGAGTTCGACATACAAGATAGCGATAGGTACCAAGAGCGCGCGAACGTGCACCGCTCAAACGACAGACTGAAGCGCCGACCGCGACCGAGCTGACCGGCGGCGTTGCCGAGTGACGCGGTAGCTCCCCTCCCTCATCTGAACACTGCACCCGACAGATCGGGCGACGGCTGTATGGAATTGTCGTGACTCGCCGATAGAATAAACCCACCTTTGTATGAAATTTCTTCTCGTTTTTATGCGAAGATTTTTAAGAAGGTCGTGATTTGACTGCCACATCGCCATAGTCGTCTAAACGTGCGGCCCTACGATCGCCGTTCGATAATGTAATAAAGTGATTGTAAAATTATTTATGCTACGATGCGAAACCGTTATCTGGTGTATGGCACTCCATGGCACGTCGATAAGTGCATAGGCACGAAATACAGCAGGTATTTTAAAAATCCAGATGCTGAAACTGGATCTTTGGAATTGTAGGAATATTTTTGGAGCGATAAAAAAAAATATAGAAAATCGTTCCAAAATAAAATTAGGGCAAGCGATAGCTAATTTGAAATACTAACAATAAATCACGATACCCGACCATCAATCAAAGTAATGGTAGGAATATAGAGAATTCGTAATTAAGCAATTTTGAAGGTGTCCAGCGCTCCTTACCACTTAATATAGGTTTTGAGTAATGATTTGATCTAAATACCGATTTAAGGTTTAGTCTCAATACTTTTTTATGCTATGTTATGTAAATTCAATCCTGCAGAGCGTCTTTTGTAAATATTTTTCCATGGTGTGAACCGAACATTTTTGACTCCTTCACCATAGCGCAGAGGATTATTATTTTAGCTGAATCAATCAACCTACCGTTCAGTTGTTTATTTTTTGTGTGGGTTCCGAGAAGGTCGGAATCCAAGGTCGTTCATTCGGTCGAGGAGATTTCGGTTTTATTATTATTCAAAACATTTCCAGTAAAATTTTATGTAGGATTGAGATAACCTCCGAGCTTCGTGTAGGAGTCGAGCGTCACGGATTTGTACTTACAGTTTCTTCTACCTCAGAAAGTAAGTAAACTTTTAGTAGATAATTTAATGACTTTCTTTTGAAACAAATGAACTTAGAAAAAATATTGAAGGGCTCAATTTAATCACGAGAATAGACCCAAAAATCTTACGTGATCTATTGGGCACATAATAAAATTAGCTAATTAGCCAAGCAGTTCGTGCAATCGTAGACATGCCCTGATATAACTAGACCTTATTTGGTTTTAATTAAAAATTTCACGTGTCAATTATTCTGAGTTATCTAAAGTAGTCAAACACGCTTTACTAATTAAATGTCGCATGAAGATATGTGTAGAGCGAAAAGCGTTATACAAAGGGACGGGTTTAAGTATTTTATCAGTCTTCATGGTCGAGTGCGTTTAAGGCACCTACGCGTTCCTCGCACATGTCACGGTGACTGCACGTTTTAGCTTTGAACGTTTCCGAAAACATCTGTCATTTTAGGACGTGTTAGGTGTTTTACTTAAATAACTCCATATGGCCATTTGAAGATAAAAGATTACACTTTTCAATGCTATTTAACCTTTACTTACAATCAGATAAAGTTAGTTCTTTTATTTAAATTGAAAGGATCTTTAACTCCGGTACTAAGTCTGAAGATTTCGATCTTAGAATTATTTCTAAGAACATGCAAGGTTTACAGGTTAGACTGCCGCATTTCTCCCAAACACTTTTCCGCTTAAGCGGCTCGCAATGCGGTTCTGCCAATCTGATCTTAGTTAAGTTCAAGCACCATCAGAATTCTCATCTTTATTCAAAAAGCATGTGTGCAGGTGACTGGCTGCTATCCAAAAGACAACATCGGGAAAAGTAAGCGTACGTTCTTAAAATATTGAAGTGTTTGTTTTTACTTTCCTTGATAGATCTGTATTGAAATAATGAAGAGATTTTGTATTGTGCGAGGTTAGCTCTGGAAGTACTGAACCAAATTTCAATCGACTTCAAAAAGGAGGAGGTTATCAATTCGGTCAGTATTTTTTTTATGTATGTACACCGACTACTTGGAGATGCCTGAGCCGATTTTGACAATTCTTTTTTGTTTGAAAGGATATACCCCCATGTGGTCCCATTGCAAGGATATCAGGATCTGATGATGGGATCCTGGAGAAATCGAGTGAACTCCTCAAAAATTGTAGGCACACCTATTGCGATTTCGGTTATTTTCTAATAACTAATTGGTAGTACAAGATAACATTTATAAGTATATGCCTCATAATATCTCCCGGCACAGGTGAGTTTTCTCACCGTGTTTCCTCCATGATACGACTTAAACACATTAGCTTAAACTCAAAAGAGTAAGAGATCTCAATTTTAAACACTATAACGAAATGAACAATTTTCATAGTCGTGTCATAATTTTTATCATTTCAACATCGAATCGTCGTGTAGTTAAGTACTGTATTGGGAGTCAGAGCATTAAATCGAAGAATTTCATGAAAAGTTCGCCGTAAAAATGTTATGACACTTTACAATATAATTCCAAGTATTGTGTAATTTCAGCACAAAAGTGTAAAATAAATCGTGCACAAAAATACTCAATTTTTATTACACATTGGCAATTAGGGTCGCATTCAGTTTGCACAACGAGATTGCGAGTTTGTTCACCAATTAGTATGTGTCGACATTCTTGTTTAAACTTTTACTTTTTTATCGTTTTATACAGCGATTGATATAGATCAGTAGGGTAATAATTTTTAGAAGTAAACTTTTTTGCCGACGTTAAGTTAAAAAAAATAGAATATAATATTTTGTAAGAAAGTTTTGCAAATCGCATTCGATTTTTCAGAAGGAACTCTTATTATATGTTATAATATTCTTATGAAAATTAATAACTTGGATTTCCTTTTAATTGCAAAAATAAGCAGAATAAAAACTAAGGACAATATACGTAAGGTTGTTTGCTATTGTGTTGAATGTTTCTCGTAAAAAGATTTATTAACTGAAAATAGCATTTCAGAATACTTATTAACGTATTAAAAAAGTTAAGTTTTATATTTAAGTATTGATAAAAATAGATAATGGCTTACCTCTTATATTATACTACCCTCAAAAATACCGAAATTTGACAATACACTTTGAAAAGAAGCGACACTTTCTTAAAAAGCGATTTATATCCGAGAATCCGTGACACGTGCCAAATTGCAAATTCGAAGGCTTTATAAATGTGGAGAATTTTAGACAGAGTTGAATGACCGAGTGATAAATTGCTTTCACATGTATCGGAAAAATGCTTTTTTGTACTAGATTTTGCTCGCTCACGTTTATGTAAATTTTATTATGCTGGACGACCATTTAAAACTTAGTGTTCCACCTGTCCTGTTCCGACCCTCCCGCTGCCTACTATAACTATATTATCTTGTAACTGTAAGCAATAAATTGACTGACTAAAACATTACTTTCTCGGACATCCTGTATATATGGAGTATTATATAGTTATAACAATTTATGGTCACGACTTCTGAAAAGTCATGCCATCTTTATCATGACTTTGATACATATAAGATAGGCTATTTGAATCGATTGTCTTGTGTACACCTCCCAAAGTCCTAATGTAAACCATAATGAATCTTTTGTCCCGTGCCGAATACATATACAGTACATTAACACTAAGTGACCCTAATTGCCCGGTTGACACCGAAGACAATGGACGCCGGTGAAAAGCCATTAGGATCAGATAAGGTAGGTCATCAATCATGATTGAGTAAATACTGACAGAATAATACCTGTTGGTTTATTTAATCCGATTCGTTTTTTTTTTTATTAATATTTACGTGTTAATGGATTAAAATGGGATTGATTTGGAAGCATGAAAATGCGTTTTTTGGGACAAATAAATTAATTTCTAATCTTATGTTAGCAAAAAATTCGCAACAAAATATCGCCGATGCAGTTTCTAATCCTGTTCCAAACGTGCCGTGAGTCGTATTTTCACAAGTAAAACCGACTAACGGTCTCTTTTGACCGATAAATTTGATTTGGAAACTTTTAAAACTACATTGAAGTCCGGTTTCGAACTTAAGTCGCTGTTAAATCCGCTGGCTGTTTTCGGTACATGTTGCAGTTATTGTATTGTTTTACTATACATTATATTATATATTTCTGCCGGAGTTTACAATGACTGACTATATAGAAGTAACCGATTTCGAAAAGGGAAGAATTCATACTATTATTATAAAGAGGTATATGTCTATGTATGTATGTGTATGTATGTCATAAATTCTTCCATCATTGGGATGCTACACAATTCCTGATAACCATATTTACCAATTTGTAAAACAGGGCCCGTATTCTCTATGTCATGATACGTAACGTGCCCAAAACGGATGACGTCATGTCATGCTTGTCAAACAGTCTTACCATGGCACGTTACGTCTTCTTAAAACGGTATTTTGTAAGCACACGTCTTGAAAACGT
>DVXP01002450.1:0-12723 GCA_018235645.1 Junonia grisea | reverse complement strand
CATTAAGGAAATATCATCTTCAGTAGGTAAACATTAAATCCAAATACCATTCACTCTTTGACTCATTACGATATAGGTATTTTTCAATAAAACTTAGTGATTTTTTAAAATGTGTCTATTTCTTTTTATCCTTTAATAATAATTCTCTTCTCTTTTTCCTGAAAAAAATCCTGAGTGTATACTTGCCTCAGTCTGATCAAAGGCCGATTTGATGTTTAGGAATAGTGCCTAATGTAAAACTATCGCTTGCTGACCAAAAATGATAAAAAAAAATAGTTTCAAAAGGAAAATAGGAATTGTAAAAATGTGAAAATTTTATATTGAAACTTTATTAAAATAATTTTCAAAACAATTATAAAATAAGCGGCCGAAACAGCGAGTAACTATAAGTATTGTAGGTATACGCGGAACGAGCGGTAATTGGTATCTTGATGTTTTTATAAAAAGTTTTTTAACATGATTATAGAATATGAATTAATGAGACATCTTAGCTCTCATGTTTTGCTTGATACAAAAAATTGTATTCATTTAGAAGTGACGATATCATCAAATAATTTATTTTGCTGAAAAGAAATTAATGAGATTCTAATATAAAAGTTTGAAAGAAAGTTTTCAAAGTCCCTAACAAGGTATACAAATAATTATTATTATTATACAAACTTAATTAATTGGGAACATACTGCGTAAATAAAAATACGCGTCTTTTTTTTTCTTTTCAGTCGATTGCAAACATTCTAAAACTCTGTAGGAGCTTAAAAATACTTTAAGATACTTTTATTCCACTGAAATTAAAACCATACCTACAAAATTACGATAATTTTAACAAAAATCTGTAGGTATATGTCTACGTAATAATTTCGCCAAATTTTGAGGTAAGAATCAAAAACTACGCATTCATTTCCCTGACATAGAAGTCGACTTTCAAAGTTATAGAACTCCGTAAGAGTTCACAAAATACTAAGGCGTTTTATGTTGCTCGTCAATTTAAACCGTACCTACATAATTACGTCAAGAGCGGTTAAACAGTGATTGTTCCCACTATTCGTATGAATCATAAGTTTGAATCATTTACCGGTTTCCTTGTAAGAGCGACGTTTGGCTGAGGATTTGTTGAATTTATAAATCGTAATCAAAATACGTGAGCATAATTATTTGATGGAGTAGAGATGTAGAGATGACGTATTAATGCTTTGCCCATAGCAATTAGAAAAACAAAAAATTAAATGGTTTCTGAAACGAAATACCTTAATAACAAGTTCCGGGTTCATGCTTTGTTTGATTTCTGCATAGACTGCAGTTCACCCTTAATAATAACCCTCGTATCTTTCCTTACACATAGAATACAAGGAGTAGGTCATTCCTGGATCTTATAGTAATGCTTACAAAAAGAAACCCTGAAAATAAAGATTCTCTTGTATAATGCAAAATATTTTTACTTTCCATGCAGTTTAACTTCAAACTACATATTGTAACCGGTAGATAGCAAACATGACAAAACATTGGCAAACGTGCAAGTTTTCGCGATAACATAAAACTACGCAATACCATAACAAAAAAAATCAGTAACGAGTCAACGCTATTTCTTTAGTTTTTTTTTTTTTTTTGTAATTGGTTGTTATTTGTAGCTCTATTACAAGTTGTATAGGTCTAAGTACCTAATTAAGGAAAAAACAAGAACATAAAAACTATTTCGATAACTTCAAATGTTAAAACAAACATTTTCGTACTTACTTAAAACATAAAGCCTTCGTATTAAAGCTTTATGTATTATCTCGTAATGGTCAAAAATTTCTGAATTTTATTTTAGTCCTAAAATTTTTGCAGCTATGATCATTAATACCTATAGCTTTTGTTATGCCGGAAAACTAAAAGTTTTTTCTATTCCTGAGATAGATTATACAATGTTATCATAAGTGAAACTGGAAAATGGTAATTATTACCTTATGACCTTTTTTGGTATATGACAGAGTAAAATCGTAAAAATCAAGTTCACACATTTGTAAAAAAATTATTTGAGGGTTGATTTTAAGTGTACGTGTATTGAGATGTGTAACCCTTAAAAGCTGAACTGGTGTTTCTCTTATGGACGGCATCCATCACCGTTTTGTGAATTATTAACGATGCAATTCGAGATGTGTGATGTACGTTGATCATTCATTACGGAATACGTGCCGGCCGGATTAATTAAACGGACAGAACCCGCATTTATTAATATTAATAACCCACCTCTTTATCGCTTTAAATGACTCACGTATTTGTGGTCTTTAGTATGACCACTTTTAATTCTAAATTTAGTTTTGTTTTGCTTGTTAGTAGGTATCTAATTAATTTATTGCGTCTCGTTTAATTTACAAAAGTCTTCGTGCTATTTATAATTTGAACAACAATATTTAAGTGTTTACATTAGCTTATTGGGTATTTGATTTTGTCAATAAAGAACGTAGAGATATGTAGAATCTTACAGGGTTGAGTCATACAAAGGAAAATCCTTACATTTATTAACTAGATCCAAATCAGTTCACCCGTTTAGGTGCTACGGTGCCACAGACAGACACACAGACAAACATAGCGGTCAAACTTATAACAAACCTCTTTTTTGGTCGGGGGTTAAAAATTTTGATATTTATTATCAGAACAGTCATATAAAGCATTAAGTTACTTTTAAAACAACGTGTAATTGTTGTCCCACTCATTGTTTTCTAGTCAACAATAGATTTTACTTGTACAATAATTTACTCAACGGCACTTTAGAATCCTGTAGTATTTTTAACTTTAAAATTCTTTTGTTTGAGTTTTATAACAGCAAAACATATTTTGAACCTTTTGTGACAGTTGCAGTAAACTTTACGGAATGTTATTACAGACTGAAAAGCGCTTGAAATGTCACATTAAAAATGTAATCCAATCTACTGCAGTGCTCTCAACAGAAATCCTAATGAAAAATTAATTTTAATTCATTCAATTATTCATTTAAATTAAATTAATCATAATAAATATAAACAATGTTACGCTAAAAATACTGCAGTACGTAACCAATACGTAAACGTAATTTAAAAAGAAATACCTATATAATATTTATTACAATAAATAACATTTTTATAGACAATGGTATACGGGAAGAAATTATGCATCCAGCGATGAAAAAGTAGCTCAAACCACTTGAATCTACTCCATAGAAGCAGAGAGAAAAATATAATATCAAATAAATTGGATATTAACTGGTAACGTACACAATAACTATTTATATTAGCATATATACATATATTAGATTGATTAATTACTTTTTATATATTAATTCATAAAAAATAGCACGGTAATTAAAGAAATACAGGTTAAAGCTCCATATTTACCTTCACGATGAATACATCGAATATTTCATTTCGCAAAGTGTAAAATTGACGAATGGTATATGCGAAATTAAAACTGACCCAATTAAATGCAAACAGCGCGTACAAATGAAATGTTTTCAAGCAATTAAAAAATAGGCAGGTTCATAATTATGTGTACAATACCTACTTTTTATTTGACGTTCATTTTTATACTAGCTAATCACACACGAAATAAAAAGCAGCCTGTTTTTCCTCGAATGTAAGAAATTAGAGGTTTTTGGTGATGAAGTTATAAACAAACATACTTTCTGACAAATCACTGATAAATAAATTTAACAAAAATATTAAAATAATTTAGGACTTAATATTTCGCATGAAACAATTCTCCTTTTCTTGTTGTAATGTTCGAGTGTCTACTATTTTCCTTAATTTTCCTTGAAAACTCAAGACATTCTTAAAGGAAATAAGCCTAGGGTTTCTATTGGACGCCAAAGAGTTATTCCCTCTCGAACCCTAATAAGAAAAGTAATTTCGCAGGTAAATAAACAGTGCAGGATAAAGGGCGACCGTTAGTAAGAACAGCTGGTCGCTCACCTGCCTCGACCGGCTGCGATCACATCTTTGCTTTTTTACGACGTTGCTTGAGGGTTAAGGGGACCCATTGAGGAACTTTTGAATTGTTATAATGTAGATAGGTACATACAAAATGTCTTGGAAGCTTGGAGTTTAGTCGGTGTTCTGTTTTGTTGTTGAATAGTTTTGCGCTTTAGCGACATTAAGACTATACGAGTATGTGCGTAATTTGACTATCTAGATTTTAAAGCTATAGATGCCATTAGATGTAGGTGTTTAAAGAATGATGATGAAAATTAACAATGGCATTTAATATTATTTGGTCTGTTAAATATACGAAATAGACTTATAGTTTAAATAAATAATACCTACTGATTCAATCCATGAGTCTATTTTTATAGGCCAATCTAACTTTTACATGCTTCTGGACCAAATTTTTATTAGAGTTTCTTGATCAGGAGATTCTAGATCAGTAGAAAGTGTCGTTTTTAGCCCTACCAATTTAAAATGCTTATAGGAAAATTAACTTGGCCACAGCGTCCGAAAACTGTTTTTTTAAATTTATTTCTCATTATGTCATTATGTCACGTAGCTCCGAGTCAACGTTTTCTGAACAAGTTCTAACGAGACCCTCCTGTCTTGTCCGCGGCCCAGCTGTCGTCTGACGTGGACAACAAATGTATTATGTATGTTGTTACGGAATTTAAATAACTTTTAATATAATTGAATATTTTTATTTCAAAAATAAATTAGTTACTAGTTGTGGCATGTTTTGATTGCGAATAAACGAGAATACTTAATGTAATTGACTTATGGCTACTGCATGACTTATATTCGTCTGCACAAAACGAAAATTAATAATTTGAAGTAAAGGCCTTCGATTTTATTTACATTATGAAATGAATAATACAATCAAAATTCCTCGTAAGAGGAGATACTCAACGAAAATGTTTTAAACACGCCATGGTATTATTTTCCCACACGCATTATGTTTTCCAACCCTGCAAATGGCATGGAAGGTCGTAGATACCGCTCGAGCCACGGAATGCAGAGTTGTGAGAGCACTCATAACTTTCAACCTTCGGCCATTCATATCCAGCATTCCTCACAGAATCCTGGGCATTATCGCGTACAAGGACAACGTTTATTGCCGCTCAATGTCAAACGGAAATATGCGAGACCGAACTGCGATAAAGGGAAAATTGGTTTGAAAAGACGGTTTTAATTATGAATAATTTCTAGTGTGTTTGAGAAATCGAAACATAAATGATGTTGTTTTGAGGCTCGTTTGCGTTTCGATTTGTCATATAAGATCAGAACCCCGAAATGTAGCTGTAGATTAATTATATAAATAATATGTTCGGAAGGACATTTTTTAAACATTCATAATATTTTAAATATTTATAGTTTTCACTCACAATGACTGATGAGTGAGTCATAGAAAGGTTTTTCAACAATGTAACAAACGACTAACTAAAAAGACTATACCAAATTACATATTCAACTAAAATGAAAATCATTTATTCATACGGTTATTTCAGCAAAATTCTCTAGCAAATTTTAATAAACTTTATGCTAATATTGTAGATTGCACGAGATTGCTTTAAATCTATTTGCCCAAAAGTTTGCAAGGGATAAGCTTGAGAGGAAGGCAATTTGAAGCAAATGTATACAGAACCGCTCAAGTTTGAGGACATCGGCTTGAAGTTCAGATTGAGCATCTGTTACTGGAGTATCGATAAAGTTTTGATACTTCATTGATTGCTTTTGTTAGTATCGAAATTTATATAGGCGTTTTTATGGCACGGCACTACGAATTTTATTTCGAAATTTAAACGCAATTGGTGTTACCATCTACAAATTCGAATTGGCGTTTAAAGAAGATTTTGGAAAAGCCTTTTTTAATATTTTAGTAAATACTTAGATAGATTGATTTAATAATACTAAGAATAATCTTCCAGTGTCAGAGATCATAGATATTCATTTAAAAATAAAAATCTTTGATATTCTCCAAAATTCTTTTGATAATAACTTTTAGAAAAAAATTTTCTTTTAAAAAATCTAGATTTTTATGTCAAAGGTCACATAAAACATGAAAGGCAGTAAAACCCTTTTCACAACGTTAGCTTACTTAATTCATAATCTTTTAAAATTAGGTAACTACTCTATTGAAATTAAGTCAATATATCTATAACTTTTTCTAACTCTCTGTAATATAAAAGTGAGGATTATTCCAAACTTTAAATAGAATAAAGTTATTTAATGGGACATTAAGTCAATTAAAAAATCAAATCACAAATATAAGAAAGTTCTATAATAATTTTTTTAAAGTTACACAATAAACCAAGCTCACCATAATTTACTTTTTTTATTTATTTCTCCATCTCTCTTATTTAAGTTTCTATACAGCGAAGTCCTTTACTTTACCACGCATAATTAAATCGTTGAGAAGCTGCGGAACAATTAAATGTTGTTTACTTCTCAGATAACGTGTAGGGTTGTCACATATAAAAAAAAATAATCGCAATATTAATAAACAAACAATAACTTTAAATGGAAAAAAAAAATGTTTTTTTTTTTAACATTGTGATTTTATTTGGGAGATGATTTGATTTTCCGTTTGACGGAATATACATATGTACTGTAAATATAATCATTTATGAAACTTTTAAAGCCTAAAGGTAAAAATCTCTTATTATGCCTGGTTGTAAACTGTCCTTCTTTTTTCTATATAGACACTGGAAAATAAATAATAACTAGCTCTATTAACTGACAACCCTCAAGTATTTAACTTTGAAGACAGCACAAAGGGCTCCAGATAAGGTATCAATTACTGAAACTGAAAATTTAAATTGGTATACCGATACCTTTGGGAAACTAAACCAGTTTCGTATTTCTAGTTTAGTTTCTAACGCCTATGAAGTTTATTTAACTATCTAAAATCATTAATACAAAATCACCTGTAGGCATGGGCGTAACCAGGTTTTGCTTTAAGGGCATTTGAATATAGGCAAAATTAAAGAAGGTAAAGGACCGAATTTATTAATTATAAAGGAAGGAGGCAAGTCATCCTTGGTTCTTTTTGGCTACACTCCTATTTTTTTAATTAGGAACTTATTTATTTATCACTACTTCACATCTATAAAGTTATCCCTACTAATTTTTATTCGTACACCTACAAGTAGCTAAGACATAACACGTGCTTTAAAAAAATAGAAATTTATTATATTTAAAGCGTCATCAACATGTCTTCAATCATTAATTTGTCTTTAGAATATTAGTAATTTTGGATATTGTAGATATACCTGGTTACCCTATATTCTGTATGGGTACCTAACTAAGCAACTACATGTACATCAATTCATACACAGTACACACGCCGTTTTATGGAAAATTTAATCTATGCTCATAAAACTTTCGGTGACCAAGGCCGCGTCCTTGGAGCCGGGTGCTAAGGTGTGACGGAAGAAATCGATTTACATACACAATACGTTATTTGTGTGTAAATGTTTAACTATTATTATTTTATAACAGAAGAATTTTCGATAACTTCTTCGTTAACGTTAATTTATTTTATTGAATACAGAGTAGAATGTAATAAGCACTTAATGAAAAATTTGGAATTTTTTTGTTGTTCTTTGCAGCAAATTCAATTAAATATTGTTTACCATGTTTTTTACATAAAAAAGGTATTTATAATATTCGTAGCGTTATAAATTAATTATTATTATCTATTTGGTAATACCAAATATTTTCAAAAAAAGATAGGGAGTTTCTTTTATATTTCACACGTAATAAACATTAAATTGAAATACCTTAAAGCTATCATTTATTTTACGTTCTACAGTTAACAAAATATTCAGACTTCGAAAAAATATTTTTATTAACTTTACTTACTGAGTACTAATTAGTATCTAGATATGCAAATCGATAATCTCTTAATGTGTTTTCTCTTCCCTAAATTAAAAAAATAATTAATGTTACAGCCTTATCATTTTATTAACAGAAGGATATTCATATTTCATTTTTAAATTTTCTGTTCAATTGATATGGAGAAGCTCAGCTGTATGTCGGGGCAGACGTTGTTCTCGTTAAGACCGTCGCCAATTAACTTTAATTAAGCATGTTTAGAGTATTTAGTAAGCCCGCGAACACATGATGCAAGTAGACCTTGTGTGCATCGGGTTATTTTAATTTTTTTGTATTATTTTAAGATTTTCGCTCAATGTAATAACAAGGCTACTTTGCGAATGTAACCTTTCAGAATATAAAAAAAATATATAAATCTAAGAATAATTATTTTTATATTAAAAAGTATATTTTAGTTACATTCAGGAATCCAGAATTACATTACAATGTAAAAAATAAATAAAAACATGATAAATTTTGAATACATACATGAACTGGAGACATGGCATTCATTAAGAACGCACTGGTAAATTATCCAGGATTCCAGCTCTATCATTGTGGACGCTGTCATTTTTCCGGCAGTTAATAAAAATCACTTCAGTCAATAAATAGGAAATATAATACTCAGTATCTGTTTAATTTCACTAGTACCTTTCACTTAATATTTATATTTATCAATAACAATTCACATGCCTTAAATTTTCTGTCAATATTATTAATTTGTAAATAGTCCGTCAACATGCGAATCGTACTCAATGTTTTGATACCGCCCACGTCCGAAGCTTAAGCTTAATATGAAAAGATGATACGATTAAGCTATCCTCTCTGCTACTAATGTATTTCCATGCTAGCCGCCCCGGCCGGAATCGGAAATTATAATTGATGTTGCCATAATCAATAAACATTATTTCCCTGGAACTTCTCAACGAATTGTTCCTTGAGAACGTTGGAAAAGTTAGCGAAAAGTCCGTGGTAATTGCAATTTTTATTTTTATTTATTTCATTTTTATGTTGAAGAGAAAATACTTCAAAAGTGATATAGACAATGTTTAAATCGCAATAAATAAAAAAACTCCTAATAATTAAATAAAAAAGGGGAAAATATAAATAAAATAGTTATTTAGTCAAATCAGATATGTATAGTTGCTAACTTATTATGTAATATAAATAAAACAATAAATTAAAATATTTAAGCTTCTCCAAAACGATTCATCTTCATCAAAAATATTAATTATACTTAAAAAGAACATTTTCCCTAAATAAGTGGAAATTTTGGGAACATGGCAACATTTTTTCCATAGAGTAGTGCTGTTTATAGAATACGTAGAGTATTTTATCGACTATCGACAGTATTATCACACGTACTTAAATTAATTTATTTAAAGAATCTTAATGATCAAAGAATAATTCATTTTTTTATTTATAAATGTTATTATGAGAATATAATAAATACGCTTTAATCCAAAATTATAAAGTCATCTGCTTTTATCGATATCGTACGACATGAACCGAATAATTTGTCAATCCCAAAATATCAGTATTGTCTATGGCTCTTCACAAGTGCTTCGCGCAGTAGAAAGTGCTCTATTTGTAAATATTGTTAAACTGTAAATATTAGGAGAAAAAAGTGTTTACACAGCAAGTCTTTGTTTTTAATATTTATTGAAGTGTTTTATGGATAAAATTTGTCACTCGAGAGAAACTTAAGCCCTAACAGGTGAGTAAATTTTTGTTACGCACAATATTTATATCACCTGCTGGTTTTTCACGCAAAGATAAAAGTGTATTTACGGAAGTAATATTTTTGTTGGCATGTACTTTTTGATAAACAATGAGTTAATTGATTTAAACGTAGTAAATTGTAAAAAAAAAAGTGAAATTAAACGCTGTTCCGTGTAACCTTGAGCGAAGAGTGTCATCGTTAAAAACGGCAGCTGTGCTTCACAATTTACATATGTTTTTAAATGCAAGGTGTGTAGTGTTCTGTAATTAAATCTCATATTTTTTAGTTTCGAACACGCTTTTTGTTCGATCTGTGGACTAACAAAATAGCCCTTAAAGTGACTGACTAAAATATTTTAATGATAATTAATTTATTTTTAGATATAAAATAAAATTCAAATGCTGTTGACAACAGAAAAACACTGTCCGTTATTTTTATATAAAAATCCAATATGTAATAACTGGCCAAGTGCGTGTCGAGCCACGCGCATGAAGGGTTCCGTAGTTTCCATCATAATATGCAGACATTCAATAGTATGTATAATCTTTAAAATTAACTTAATTTTTAACAATTAACATGTTATTCTTAACAATTTTTAATGAAATTTGTTTGAAATATTTCTTTTTACTTTAATCAGCTATCACTCGATAAAAATAAAAGCCCAGGTAGCCGTGACAATTTTCCTTTTAAATTCACTATATGTACTAAGATTTTTTTTATATTTTTAGAAGCAACAGTTTAGTGGGTAGAGGGGACACTTGACTCTAAGAAAAATTGACACTTAAAAGCTTAATATTTCGGAAACTATTCCTCGTTCGGAAAAATGGTTTTCCCATACCTATAATATTGTTAAAAAACCTATCCAACGATACCCCACAGCATGAGATAAATTAAAAAAAAATTTTTTTCTCACTTTACACGAAAACACGGGAAGACACCCCAAAAAAATTTTTTTTTAAAGATTTTATTGTACGAATTTCTCGGTGTGATTCATATGTATACTCATACCGAATCACAGCTTTCTAGTGTTAAGGGTCTCGGAGCAAAGCCGCGGACAGACATACAGACAGACATACATACAGACAAACGGACATGGCGAAACTATAAGGGTTCCGTTTCGACTACGGAACCCTAAAAATGATGAAAAATAAAAGTAATATAAGTATTTATTTGACGACATAATTATCTAATGATAACCTATATTACGTACAGAAGTCACAGTTGGTTGTGCTTTTATGTAAAACAATATTTTATTCTGTCTCTACTAGACCTTTTTTTTTTTTTGTTGACGCAGGGTAAATCTTCATAAATGTCTTTACTAGACCTACCTACATAACGTGATTAATAAGTATTTATCGTGTAGTATATTTTTTCTTGTACATAAAAAATGTAATCGTTTGGTCGTTAATCTCTTAGCGTGTCTATGGTATTGATAGAATGTAGAGCAAGGTCGCCATTATACGCGTATTGTGTCCAGCCATCATTGTCTATGGCCCGTGTTATGGGAAGAGGCGGGAAAGGAAAAATTAAATAAAAAAAAATATGACTGTATTTTATAAATGTTTTATTTATTATATCACAAATAGAATCAAAGGAATGCAAGTAAATCAATTAAGATAAATTTGTTCTAGAATAAATTATTTCCTTTAGTATTTCGCGATTCGAAAAACGGAAATCGGCTTATTAGTGATTAAATAAAGTGACATTCATAAGAGTAAGTATTAAAAAATAAGTAAATAAATAAAAAAGCAGATCAAATTAAAATTGTCTCTATTCGGAGCTCTATGGCGCGGAAGTACAAACCAAAATAAATAAATGTAACAACAAACCAAATCAATCAATTTTATTTTAAAAAAAACCACCAAGTCTATTGTCCATGACCTATTTATAACAGAAAATATTTTTGTTATATAAATTTTATTAATTACAAAAACCCACTCTTTTCCTTTCTGCCTCTGCCTTTACCAACATCCGAATATGCCATTTATTAAAAAAAAAATCTTATAAATTGTACCACACCGTGCTCTATGTTTTGTATATTGTTTTTATCCATATTTGACGAGAGCTCTCTCTGCACTAGTGAAAGCAAGGTCACATCCATCTTGATGAAGAATTTTCATACAATAGCACCTTGTGTAATAATTAAAAAAACAACAATGAAAAAAAACAAAAGGTTATTGACATTTCCGTATCATTGTTATTACAAAACATTATTTGTTTTTTTTTTATTTCTCTAATAATTCCGTTTTCGGAATTTGAGTTACTTTTTTTTTCTTTTAGAAGGCTTAAGACATTATATTTTTTACATCGATCATTACTTTATTTATATTATGTAGATATCTTAACCTTATCTAGACAGCATGTGCGGTTTTTAGCTATTTTTTTTTTGGAAGAGACTCAAAACTATGGTTAAGATGTCACTCTGTACGGAATCGCGTCTGGCTTTTAAATAAATAAAGATACACTCACTTATATTGTGATAATATATTAAAAGTAGGTTTGGTTTTTTACTTAAATCTTTGAATAAAAAAAAACTGAAAATCCCTTCGTTTGCAAAAAAATACTAATTCAAAGACCAATAATGGCGGATTATACTAAAATTATAATTAATTCCTTCATATAGCCTATACATTTTCTTCTATATCCTATTTTCTTTTATATACCAACGATAGAGCATGAAAGGTAAATATTATTGCAAGTTGTTACATTTAAAATATTTGACGTAACTTTACATTTAGGCCCTTGTTATCTACCAATCATTCAGTTATGTCCCCTGTTCATAACACTACTTTTTTACTTTTTTTTTTCAATTTCTTTAGCAACGGAATGCAACGATTTCCTTGCATAATGCAAAAGGTATTACAAAACTCCTAAACGGCCTAAGTATGCGATATTTTATCTGTGCTCCAGTTGCTTTATTTGCAATCTGTTGCAATTCCTCTGTTTTCGGTAATTATCTGTGGTAGCATCACGTTTTATGGCCGATGATCTTGGGCTGTTAGGAATTTGTTAATGCGATCTTTGACTTTTTAATTTTTTTTCTGTATGAGAACATGATACGAACTATTACAAACGTATAAAAGATTAACTGATAATACTGCTGAAAGAAAAGATAACGTAATAAAAAAAAAACGTAACACAGCCTGTACATATCCCACTGCCTCTTCTCCTATTAGGGAGAAGGTTTTT
>DVXP01002449.1:0-12725 GCA_018235645.1 Junonia grisea | reverse complement strand
CTGTTTGTCTGTTTGTCTGTTTGTCTGTTTGTCTGTTTGTCTGTTTGTCTGTTTGTCTGTTTGTCTGTTTGTCTGTTGGTCTGTTTGTCTGTTTATCTGTTTATCTGTTTGTCTGTTTGTCTGTGTGTTTGTGCGCGTTCATCTCAGAAACGGCTGACCCGATTGCGATGAAAATTGCTCCGCCAACATATAGGCTACTTTTTATACCGGGAAAGTTAATAGTAACCACAAATTTTCACCTTAACAAAAAAAAATCATGGTCACTACTTTACATCCAACGTACGTTTCGAACACGATTCATGATCACGATCACAAGACATAAACTAAAAAAGAAAATCACCATACAAAACAGCTATCTTCGGCATCCTCTATATCTATACATATAATGAAATCGTAGAAAAGTCGATTCTGTAAAAAAAGAGTGCTGATAGACAATAAGCATAGACAACATTCGTCGTCGTCGTCGTCGTCAGCCAATCGCAATCCACTGCTGGACATATGCCTCCCCAAGTTGACAACATTATCATATGTCAATATATCATACATAACAAATAAATACATACATCAATATGTAACAAATAAAAAGCTTCATATTCAAACTGATTTTAATAATGATTAAAAGACGTATTTATACCCGAAACAATATAAACGCGAGCAACGCCGCGGGCATCAGCTAGTTCATAATATTATTTCAATACGATATAAATGGATATAACATATGAATAGACGATTACTTTGTCTTTCACGAACCGTGTTCGGCTGTAGATTACAACGCAAATGTCAGTCTATTTCCGGATTTTGAAAGGTTTTCGGTCGGGAGTTTCCTTTAAGTTAAATTGGTATGTCTACTGTTTGATATTGCATATGTATATGTATAGTAAGTTTACATTTGTTTAAGGAATTATTTTAAATGCTTATATAATAAATAACAAAGCAATCCTATCTGTCTGCCCGCTACGTTTTTATGTCTAAACAGGTATTCTCTATGTCACGAGACGTAATGCGCCCAAAACGGATGACGTCATATCGTGCTTGTCAAACAATCTTACCATGGCACGTTACGTCTTCTTAAAACTGTATTGTGTAAGCACACGTCTTGAAAATGAAAACGTAAGGAATAGCATATATAATGATATTCTTGTCTTTTTGGAGATGGCACGATCTGTTTCTATTAACCATCTTTCAAACCGGTTACCGGTTTATTTTTATTAATTTCTTAATTACTTATTTGACAGCATGGAACGCGCCACGTAATGTGACATTTCAATTGCACAATGTCATAGAGAATACGGTATTAAGACAATAACGTGTTTCAACATAGAAATACGTTTTGATTTGGCATTGAGAATAAGGGCCCAGGTTAAATCTAATACAAAAAAAAGTAAGTATGTATTTGTATAACAAATAGCTCTACTTAAGATAATATTCGTAATTTATTGTGTGCTCGAGTAATATTAACTATCTACACAAAGTGAACAGACGTTAATTGTATTTTGCTCACATTTGTACGAATTGTTCTGCAAACACAAACTTCCATATTTTCATTAGTGCTCTCGAAGATGTTCGTAATGTAACTTTAAAGCGAAGACACACTATGATTTATATTAATGAAGTAATTAGTGATATACTGCGAAATCTTAATAAACATTATAAAATATTTGGTAACAACATTGTGTACAATTGTACGTGTTGCGTTTTCATACATTTTGTACTAAGGGACCTTTAATGTGTCTATTTAATAATTGCACCGTATACTTATCTTTGATAAATCATTTTTATAATGATTATGTATACGAACACACAAAAGCGTGTAAGAATAAGATATTCAGAACAATTATACTATCAAAATCATAAGTACCATGGCTTTGACTACTGAATGCCAAAACAAAACAAACGAGCGCGTAATGTCTCACTTAAGAGAAATAACTAACAAATAATACATCGCTTAAAAATATATATTATTTGATCAGGACCGAAATGTATAAAAGTGAATTTTTTGTTCCTATTTTGAATAGAGTATTTCATTTCAAAGTAATAAAGTTATCGTAGATACATACAGTTGAAAAGGCTATAATATATTCATATTGTCACTATTTCATTCAGATATTTCTACAGGAATAATTCAGATAATTAACATAATAGTAGTCTGGTGTAAGCTAACGTTTGTTATTCATGACGTAGGTATGTAGCATTATGAGAAAGCCAATATCATGATGAGTATACTTTAAAATCAATACTATACTAATAGAGGAAAATATTTTTATGCATTATTAATGAAATTAATAGAATTTTCAAATCAAAGAAACATTAAATAAAATTTACTTAAAAATCAAAAATATTGTAAGTGACATCCGCCGTTTTGATTTTTAAGTGGCAATAATATTATAGCCTATCACACTCTTCTTAAATTTAAAGTTTCACAAACCACTTAACCTACAGGAGCTAATAAATAGAACACATACGCGCATTCATATACATGTGCTAAATCCATTAGGTACCCTCCTTCTGGTCAGTCGATAAAAATGTACAAGAGAAAATTCCACCATACATCAATATTTACCCGATAAACAACTACTAAATACACCGTAAACACATATAATTTTATAACATATTCAGTGTTCCCCAACAACAGTCTTAAGACCATCAAAGCGGGAACATGCACAATAATGCAGCGCACAGCTCATAAAGCTGAGAGATTTTCTCACACCAACGTGTCTGCGCCCTGGTTAATGTACCGTTCTATTGCCCCAACGTTCTAGAACGTTCTATATCATTCTAGAATGATCTATACATTCCTCGGAAGTTCGGTAAACTCGATGCCAGCTACGTAGTGCCAAATGGATGTGCAAGTGTGAATTTTTATTGTTGCTTCGCAAGCCTTTTTAGGCTTGCGTGAAGTATATTTGGTATTTGAGAAATTTATGTTTTTGTAGTATATTTTATTTTATCGTTTTAATGCAGTGGTGGTATAGTAGGTATAGCTTCGATTTTAAGTGTTTCTTATTTTATTTTATAGCCGTATGTCAAGAAAGGTTGTAGACTGTAAACCGTATACATGCAGATAAAAGAATGCTCTATGCCTGTTTACACCAAAACAATTGAATCGAATGGGGCTAGAAAGCGATCCAGTATTTTTACTCAAGGGACGAGAGATGATAAAACAATAAGAATCATTCTGGCAAGACAACTTTGAGCTGTAAAATGTTATCAACTACAAGATTAAAACTATTAATATACAAGTTTATGTCCTTCGTTTATCGAAAGTTTTAATTACTTTCAATGAAAAGTTGAAATTGTTTTCATTAAGACTAGCTTTTTTTAATTAAACAATTCATGCTTGGCAAAGCCGCAATGTTTTATTATTATTTTTTGTTAACACAGGGTAAATCTTCATAGATACTCCTAGGCGGGGGAGGTCGGGTTATGTGGGATTGTACTCACTAAAAACCCCTGCGATGGCTACCATCAGCACGGAACCAGAGAGGCTGCGGGAACGCTTTCACAACACGTCCGCTGCTTTTTCTACGAACATTATAAAGATGAAATTCTGTAGGTGAGGACAATTCTGATGTTTGTTGCCTTGCTTATTACCTTTGAATAGGGCAAAGCCTACATTTTACCAAAGTTCAAAGTTCCCGTGGGAATTACATACAAACACTAAAGACGTGGACGACATCATGGGAAGCACTAGCTGCTCCCTTTTTGTATAAATATAAGAAAATTTCTAAACAAATCTAAACAAAAACATGTTAGTAAGAAGATTGCGAGGTTATAGTCTAGACGAGGACATACAGCTATGTAAACAACCGCGGGCTTGAAGCGAACAAGATTACCTGTCTCCAAACAAAATTCCGTTTCATGTATTCCGTATAAAAATTCGAACACACGTATTGTTTGAAGCTTATAGAAGCAAAGAATTTTGAGTTATAAAACTATGATAGAACTATAATTTTTTTACTGGTTGATTTTGAACAATGTTAAAACATAGTGTGTTAGTTCTTTCGTAGAAAATAATGTTCGAAAATAATAATATTTCGAGCTAATAAGTATTTTACTAAAGTTTTCATATTACTGATGGATAACGCTACATGCCCTAAGTAAACAGCAGCGTAGTTGCTATATCACATGAAAATAAAATATTAGAAAAAAAAACATAATTATATATTATGAACAACATAAGCGGTAGCCTTTCATAAAAAACATTTTTAATTGATTATACAAAGCTTACACAGCACTTAAGGCAATGAAAATTCATCACAATTTTCCATTAAGCTATTAAAAAAAAATGTCATAATAAATATATTCAAGCACGACAATAAAATAAAGCACTAATTAACTCCAGAACGAAATATAGGTAAATTATTCACCTCGAGTAAAGTCCTAATAAACCCACTGAGACTGTTATTACTGTCATAGTTAACCGCAGTCCCTACGCTTCCTTAACTGGAAGGTTAACGTTATAATTATACTTAGATTAAATTATTTTTGGTCCAAGGACTTTGCTCTTAGTCTAATTGATGATATTTGAAGCGTTAGTTTTGTTAATAAAACGGAACTGGAAATTGTTATTTAACAAGATTATAATTAGAAGGAGCAAAATATGTCATGCTTTTGTAGAAGATTTAGTTAATGACAATAAAGTTGCAAAATAGATGATCTCGGTTTATTTAGGAGTTTTCAGTCGGATTGATTTTATATTAACTCACTCAAGGCAAACCCAATTCTAATATAAAAATTCTAAACTAGAACAATTTAGTCTAATACATACCTACCTAAAGAAAAATATGATATCATCTTGCAGGCAATGAAAGAAATTCTGAAACATGTAGGTATAATTAATGTACTAACAGGAGAAGAAATATTTGCTTTTCTGGGCTGTATTCATGTTCTAGTTATTCTAAACTAAGATTGATTAACTTTTATTTTTCAAGAAGTTATTCACTGTTAGTGTAGTAAAAGTTTTCATAGACCCTTTGTACATAGTTTCCAAAGATTGTTTGTGGTCTGCGCCTCGTTTATAAGTCAACTTAGTTGAACTAACTTTGCCTAACATTAACTGGGTATTGTTGACCTTACCAACTACCAACTCTAAGTACGCAAAGTCTAAAATAACAACACTTTGTTTAAACTATTATGAAGAAAAATAACAATAAAAGGTGAAGACAGGTAATTTAGTTAAATAGCTAAAAACTAAATATCTATGATTAAAAAAAATCAAAAAAAATAATTGAAATACTGTAGGACAAAGTATTATTATACTATTTTATTAAAGTCAAATGGTTTTCACATAATCCATCTTTAAAAACCAAAATACTCTTATATCGAATTAATTAATTAATTGAATTAACAGCTTGAGTCAATCAATAAAAAAGAAAATTTTAAAAAGGACAAATAATGTTGAAACTATCAAAACCATATCACTACAATCGCTTAAGAATGAACCCGTCATCAGGCGCAATAACACTTCTGTTTGATTAATTTATCGCCTCATACTCGTATTCATGAAGGATTTAATGGAATATGAATTATTCTGACAGCGACGCAAAATTTAATGGAATACCTTCGAAAGTTCCACGATGTTTCGTGTTCGAGTCAACCGCGCTGTAACTTTTGTGGAGTCAAATAATGCATTAGTTATGAATAAGCTGCTGAATTTTGATAGCTCTTGTTAGAATCTATATTGACTATATTTGTCTTGTCTAGATAAACATGAAAATTTTTAAGATTTAAAAAGATTCCGAAGAACGTTATTGCTGATCCTAAAAGCGGTGTTCATAATATTACCTTTACATTTTCCCAAGCATCGTACAATATACAACAATCTTTTAGTATAGAATTTAATGAAATTCGCAAGTTGATTATACACATTTTATATGGTCTAATACAAATGTTACAATGTAAGGATTCATAGGATATTTCAGATATATAATCCTACATTAATATAATATAAACAAAATAGTTACTTTTTTAACACCAACATTATTCAATAACATGACCATTGTAAAAATTTGTTTCAAAATTATGCAGTAATATTCTCCGTTTCTTTTGTTTTTTTAATTTCATAACCTGTCAGATAGGTGTTATTTTTTGTTGATACTAATTTAAACTCAAACAATATTTAATATCAGTTATGCGAAAAATTAAATGCTCAAGCGTACAATTTCCTTTTGCGGAAGTATTTACAAATGGTATTTTTCTATACAAATTCACTAACATCGATGTGACAATTTACTTTAAAACCTACATTCAGGTACATTTCTGTACCAGTAATATGGAAAGTAATACTTCCCCATGCATTTCATACCTGAACTCTCTTCGTTTTTATTTCAGTGCCTGTTACCGATTCCTGCAATGCGGCATGTCTGCTTCCACTTTCATTTTACCATAATGGTAACTATATCCTCGAATTCCGTCTTATATCATTTTCCCGGCTCTTTCGAGAATTTTCCATGTTTTACTTATTTCCGCAAATTGCTCTCTAAGAATAATGGTTTCTAGATAATTAATTAATAACCCCAATATGTGCTTGAAGGCACTTAAAGTTTTCCAATTCTATTACGACGCTTCACCTGTTTCGTTTCGTTTTTGCTTCCTAAGTTATTTTACGTCATGAATAAATTACACTTATGACAAGGTCGTTAAGAAGTAAAACATACTTAATTATAGCTAAAACGGCCTGGAAATAATGATTAGCTAAAACGTTCCTTATTTTTGAAATTTGATATTTGATTTGGTGAGATCATATATCAACAAGTATTTCATTCGAAATTCACCCAAAACAGGCACTGTTAGGTACAACGGAAAAACCTAAAAGTAATAACCAGAAGACTAAAATATTTAAAGAAAAAAAAAACACCTATCACTAAAACTTTAAAGTAAATTTCTAAAAAGTCTCTCGAGAAAATTCTCATTGTAATAACCAGGAGTGGCTCAGAGAAAAAAACATAAATTTAGTATGAAGATTATATGTGTAGTGAGGGAGTGATATACTTGAAACACAAAGGAAAACAACTGCGTAATTGGCAATTTATATTCCGTACGCTCACCGTTCTGTATAAAGACGTACAGTCCTCAGAAATCATTACTTCGTCACCTTCATTACCTTTAGAGACTCCTTCACTGGTTTCAAGTTCAAAAGAAATGGAAGAAAATACTTAGCAACGATTTTGGTATATTGATATGAATTGGATCGTATAACGAACGTAAAATCTTAGAAAAATGTAATGAACTATATTTTTAAATTAATTACATAATACAACAGCATAATAAGATATTAATCATTTTAAGGAACCTATTCCAATTTTCAGGGTTATCAAAATAGTGTAAAAAACATAAGCAAATGCGAGTCATTCCTAAAAGAGATCTCTTCCAGTTAACCTATGGAAGTCAGTGATAGTTTCCCATTTTATAACAAAAACGATTGATAAAACACCGGCTTCCCGTATAAATCTCGTGGTATAGTAAATAGTGTTGTGGGAATCTCTTTGAAGTCAGCAAACAGGAAATCGAAAGTGCCCAAAGGCCAAATCAATAGTAAATAATAGCTAGTTGCTAATTCACGCTCCAACGGTTTTGACATTTTCACTGCTTCCTGATACATCCTGTGGGAATTTAGATTTACAACTAACGAATTGAAACCAATGATCCAAAATTTTGGACACGGTATTTACAAAGTGACCAATAGAAAAAAAATGGCGAAGAGTTCAACAAAAGTATCTATTATTCTATCTTATTTAGCTGTCTATTCATATACAGTTTGAGGAGTTAAGAAATTATATGTCAAAAATATTTATTTACAAAAGTCAGCAATATAGTTGACCTAGTTCATCGAAAAAAGTCGGCAATTTTCCTACCAAAAAAAGTAAGCACAGAATACGCTCGAATTAATCGTAAAAGCCAAATTGAATCCTCAGCTGATTTCGCCGGGACACGCACACCGCATCACTAAGCAGACATTATTATTTATTGAGAAAGGAGTTGATGTGAATGGGCGACCCATTTAGCTGTGGTCGTGAATAAATACGCAACCGATCAGCTCATAGCGGCCCGTTCTGTAAAGAATAGATTGTGACCTCTATAAATCTTACATTCGTGACTGGGGGTCGAAGAAGGCATGAAATATACGGGTTGAGATATAAGAATTAGCGATTAGAGGGAATTCCTGAAAATAAAAGGAGAATTAAGAAATTGAATGGAAATCAATTCGTGCTCCATAAACAAATATAATCTTACCTACAGCATGTATCAAATATGTACTATGTAATTTTTAAACTATTTTCTTGATAGTTTTGTACGTTTGACAATTAATACCACATGAGTAATAGTATGAAACAACAAAATAAACAAATATTGAATTCTTTGTACGTACAAATAATTCGCAAAACAGATTTTATGATTGATTTCAAATCACATCAATGATACAATGATTTGCGAAGTTCAATACGCAATGCATCATCATTCATTATATCATCAGTATTGATTAATTCACTACTTACGTAATTTATGTTAGCTAAAAACGCATAAATAAATACATGTCTTTCTATGCTACCAAAGTTTGATAGACAATAAGACATTTTTACAATTTCCTCTCCAAATGGGTCCCCATCAACATAGCAATAATGACATCCCATCACCGCTTCCGCCACACACTTTTCGCTTAACTACCCCCACGGGGAAAGAGAATTTTTGTATCGAACCCTTAGTTATGCTAATGCATATGACCGGGATCTGCCGAATAAGGGAATAAATTGCGGTGTCTTACTGTAAATATATCGGTCTATCACAGGTCTATCCATGCTAAGTGACTTGTGCCACGCTACTGGTTGGTTTTATAACATAGGTAAGTTGAATAGCTAGCAATGTTTTACGTGATGCTATATTTCATGAAAGAAAAAGTATGATAAAAATATTGATAGTATGTTTTAGTGGACAGCTGTGCATTGTTCTTTGACAGTGTTTACGACGCCTGGTGCATATTAGGCATAATGCACTTACCACCTTTGTCATCTTCGCAAAAGGAACCGAATTGGCGGGAAAACCAATTTTATTACGCGTTTTTCAGCCGTGTTCAAGCCTCAAGTCATCTTCATAATTTTCAATAAGGCCATCTCAGGCCATCAATACCATATGTAGTAATGCTTGGTATTAATTGTCAATGAATTATTATTATTATATATCAACCAAGCATATCATTTATACTACAACTAATATGGTATATCATATCAACAATTGGGCACTAGGTAAAGTAAAGTGCTCAACAGACAGTGTTATTGTTAGAATAAGTAGGAAGATGTAAAAAAAAGATCCTCAAAAGAGCTGGCGGTAGGAATAAAAATATAGAAAATGTAATCTAACAAAAATATTTCATAGTTATTAATTTAGTTCTATTACTTTTTACTTAATATTATTTCCAATCAAATATCTTAAGGAGTAACACTTTTTCCTGATGTGAACCGAAGTAAAAAATATTGTTAGGACACAGGGACACAGGGTGTCCAAAGTGTTTACTTCTTTTTCTTTTATCTTTATGGAAATGCTTTTATGAATTATATATTGCGTTTAAAGTTTGTATTTCTAATTCATCTATAGACAAGACCTGGCTTTGATCACTAGTAACGTAAATATCTCCCTTGAACGCTCACGTTGTTTGTATTTGTCATATCGACTGCTAGTCTGTATTTAATGGTAAATAATATATCTAACATGAACTATATATGTATTTGTTTATGTGCTGTTTACAGTAACGCTTTGAAGTGTACTATCGCTTCGTACATAGTAGCTTATACGAGTATTACTATTAGTAATGGCCTGTGTACAAGAGGGTCTTTCCGAGAATTTGTCTGTTGTAATAGTTTGTATTGAACTGTGACCTTTGTATATTACAAAATAAAACTCGTTCAGAACAAATCGCTTAGAAATGTATCGCATGACGTATATGAAGGACAAAAGTCACGATTTTAAGTAATCTGTTACATCGGATAAAAGGAAAAAGTCGCTCATATACGCATACTATATATAACAAATGATAAAAGTTCTGAAATATGACAATTTATTTAATTAAAAATATATGAGACACATAGTTATAGGTAATAAATTTTTAATCGAACTGGAAGCTTTGGTTACCTGGTTCATACACAAATCGAAAACAAATTACGTTTTCATGATAAACCGATTGTGATTATTTTTAAATTCGTATTTCCCCCAAAATAGACTTCATCCAGCAAATTCTTTTTAAAAGCGAATGAAAAAGTCAACGTCAACTTGTCACGAACCCATACAGCAATTTCCGATAGGAAAGATAAATTTCTCCTACCCTATTGACATATCCTTGCGCCTGTTTAGACCCAATTGATTGCTCCCTTCACGATAAATAGAAAAAAATGAATTACTTTTTGATAACTCGTCTTTGATGTGTCTTGAACTGTTATTATTGGTAAACAACTGGAGTTATTGATTATTGGATGGAAAATAATGTTGTCTGTAAGTTATGTTATATTTGTTATAATTCTTTTCTTTTTCTGGAATTTTCCATGTTTTGGTGAATCTTTCAGACTTATGTTAAGTCTACTATATATATTTGATAATATTTTGCTCATGTGAGTTTCAAATTTTATGAAACCTGTTTAAGACTATAACTATAATAATTGTATATGTTTTTGACACATAGATACATACACAGATACAATTCTTTTTCTCTACGTGTAATCCGAGCTCAGTCTGAAAAAAGATTGTAAGATACAATTTACTCTATTCGTAATTTTATAAATGTACATTAAAAGCTTTACATTCAAATTTACATTTTACGCTTTTAAACGTTTTAAATTACAAATGCGTCTTTTAACTATTTTATTCTTTTATTTTAGACTTTTTACACTGACTTTCGCAGATCAAAATGATAGGAGCACAATTAGGTGTTCTAAGGTCCTAGCTAGACACAGAACTTGAGTATACTAAGAACGTAATATCACACACATAAGAAAAAAAGGTAAAATTAAGCAGGAAACACGCTCCGGCCGGAGCTCGGACGGGCACAGTTAAACATTGTGGTATACATTTTGTATGAAGTAATTCATGTGAGACCGTAACTTAGTCTCGTTGTGTAGAAATAAATTATTATTATAGAATGAATGAAAACTAATAATTTATTGGTGTAATAAGATTGCAGTGAAAAAATTTTGATTGCATTACATTTTTTGAAAATATCTAAGAGCAAAAACAACCTGAATTTTGAATATCTCAATCAACTTTACATATAGGATCTTCTCACAGCCTCATATGTGGGTCACACCATCTACAACTTTTTGTCCATAAATAACGGACTGCAAATTTCATTTATTATTCCGCTGCCGAGAAACCGCATTCATACGCTCAGAGGCAAAATTATACTCAAAAACTTTAATGGATTTTTTTAGTGCACGCCAATCATGTGCCAAGTATGTGTGGAAGTGGGGCGGAAGCGAAACGGTCGTGTTTTATTTATATTTTTGTACGGATAGTTGCATACTTTTGATATATTTATGTATGTTTTCTTAATAATGGGTATGTATTGATAGTATAGTTTAGATGCAAAGTTGTGAGAACAATAAGAAGACAGACTATCTCTGCTAGCTTAAAAAATTAGCTTTAGGAAATAATAATATAAAAATTATAATAAAAAAAATGTAACAATTTCTCAAAAAAGTATAAACACAAAACATGCAAAAAACATTCAAAAAAATGTACCGTCATTTTGGGCAGTGGGCTAAAATTAAGCGACAAAAATGTACAAACAACAAATTGATAACCAAAGGAATATATTAAAAGGACAGGTCTAATTAAAAATAAATCCTTCGAGAGATTCACTTTCAATTAGCAATTCTGTATACCCGGATTGAATATAACGAATTACTGTCACACCCTTTAATTTCGACGTTTTAAAGTCAGACTCCATTTAGGTTTGTCGGAGCCTTAGTACGGAAAAAGGTATTTCGATTTATTCGAATCGTATTCAAAAAGTGATTAATACGTTTCCTTTTTTAAGAGATTTACGTGTGTATTGAAGAGGTGATTAAAATATGACTATATTTACAATACTATAAAATATATAAATATTAGAAAATATATTATAACAGCAGTTGTTCGTGACTATACTATATAATATACAAGTATTATCGTAGATTTTTGTCTAATACACAAACGTTTTTTACCGTGGGAGAACCATGCATTTGCACGAATGGGCCGGCTTGACCGGAGTGATACCACGGCCTCACAGAAAACTGGCGTATAATGACGCTTGCGTCGTGTTTCGCCGCGTGAGTGAGGGTACCGGCCCAATTCCCCACCCCTTCCCCATTTATTCCCCATCCATTCTCCCTCCATACCCCCTAAAAAGCCGGCAACGCATTTTGTAGCTCCTTTGGTGTTGCAAATGTCCATGGGCGACAGAATTTACTTTCCATCAGGTGATCTGTCAGCTCGTTTGCCGCCCTATCCCATTAAAATAAATACATACGTTTACATGGTATGCAGGGTCAATGCGGACCATGGGTACTAATTGAAACTACGTATGTTTTTCTATTCAGAAACACTTCGAACCTGTAGAAAAATAAATACTACGAAAAATAATAATATACGAAATATACGAAAATGATATGCGAAAAAAATAATATGCGAAAAGTAGATACCTTGAGTAACGTATTTTATCAAAGCGGCAACGGTGGATATTTTTTCATTCATGTTTCTAGTAG
>DVXP01002448.1:0-12725 GCA_018235645.1 Junonia grisea | reverse complement strand
CACAGTTGAAGAAATTGGTGAGCAAGTTTATTCCTCTTTCACGCAAGCATTTCCAAGCTTCTACTGGGATACCATCCGGTCCTATGGCTTTTTTGTTAGACATTTTTTGCAAGGCTGTCTTTACCTCACTCGGGTGTATAGGAGGTATAAGTCCAAAGTTCTTATTCATATCTGGAAGTTTTGTGGCAGTTGGATTCGCATTCAGTAGCTGTTTGTAATATTGAAACCAAGCTGTTATAATGTCTCTGTCTTTGTACAACAAATCGCCATTCGAACTTTTGATGGATTTACACGTAGCTGGATCCTTTGTGCTCCGACACCTCTGCTTTGCGAGCTTGTGTATATATTTTTGACCTTCTTTACTACACAATGTTTTGTAAAGGTTCTTTTGGGAGTTTGCCTGTTCTACTGCAATTACTTTTTTGGTGTTTTTCGCATATATCGATAGGTAGTGAAAATAAATTAGCGTAAACTTTTAATTAAACTGCCATTCGTTGCGAGGTCGGAGAAGGCAATATTGTTCGCCATAGCCGAGCTAACGAATATAATAAGGATAAGCATCGAAAATATTTATATATGTATATTCATATTTTATCGATACTTATTAAAGGCCGGCTACCACTCGCATCGTGAGGTGAGAACGATGGCGCCCCCTGCTGGGAGCGTTCAGAGCGAGACGGGAACAAACCGAAAGGAATTCAAGATGAAGTTATGGCCTTACGTTTTTTTACCTCGTTTTATTCTTTATTACATTATTGTGCATATATTGTGTATATAAAAGTCACATTTATTTTTTTTAAGGCACGAGTATATCAGGAGTCGGTGTCAAATTTTGAGCAAGCGACATTAATTACAGTAGCGAAGCGGTCGTGTGAATCTGACGCCGGCAAACAAGTTGGCCACTACGCCATTAGCTCGCGAGTTGTTCAAATATCGAGTCAATGTTTGCAGTCGCCGTGTAAATATCGACAACAGAGTTTGCGTTACGCATCACTAGCGCGTGTTTGTCGACGCTCGCGTGGTACACGGGAGCAGGCGTAAAGGGTTGCCCACTCGAAGAAATCATGACGATAAATATCCTCGTTTACCTTGTTACGTTAACAAATATTGTCGAGTGCGAGTTCATTTGAGTAAGCTCTCGCGATGCGTTGACTTTTCTGCAGTAGCTAAATTACACTTCATTAACCGGACTCACGATGTCACCTATCATTTTTTTATGTCAACTAGTTCGAGTCGAGTTCATCTGCAATTCGTTGAAAGAGAAAAATTGTAGTTTTCATTTATTTTGCACACTATCATGTAACCATACCATTTGCAATGTTTCGTAAATAACTATAAACTGAATTTTACATTACCGATTATTTTATTTCGTAACATGGAAATATAATTTCACATCGAGTATATAAATTGGTTTTCTTTGATTCGAATCAAATTTATAAAACTTCAAGTACTCACTATAAATAATTCATGAGTCGTTGTTATTGTTTCCAAAAGTAAACGTTGTTTTATGCAGTGGTTAAGATAAAAATTTGTATTAAGTATTATGTCACTTGTCTAATAGATTTAATATTTAAATGGGAATCGTGTTTGGCTTTAATGCGTTTAATCAATCATAAGCCACGATTAATTACTTAGATACGTCCGTCGCTTCGATTGTTAGTCGAGTATTTGAGCTGTGTGTATAAATAACGAGGTCCATTGTCCAGTTCTAAGTAATCAAAAGTTCAAGGTTTTGTAATAAGATGATTATTAATTAGTTATGTTGAAATAACCGGCTGTTTAACTCGGACGAAATTACCATTGTGAAGATAACAAAGACGTGACACGAATATTTTCTGTTACAACATTTGAATGTTGTCACGGATTCTAAATTTATTTCGATTATGTTAATGACGGAGATTATATAAATTTTCATTTTATACAAAGGTGTGGCGATCGCAGCTCACTTGTAGCGGAGCTCTGAGGCGAGGTGAAAACAGTTACTGCTTATTAAAATTATCTTATGCGGGTATTCTTATAACTTAGCTAAGATTATAACATAAATGCAATTCAATAGAATCGAAAAAGTACTTTTAATAGCTTAGTCTTAAAAGTGAACATTACCGAAAGGTATTGAGCAACGCAATTTAATTTCTAATCAAATGTTACGAGTTGTCAAATAAGTATAAATAATTTGAAAACAGATTTTTTTTCTTAATTAAAAATCTTAAGCAGACAAATCAAACATTAATAAGTTATACGGCAGCTGCAATCTTGTAAGAAATTAATTAAAAGACGCTTCGATTGAAATCACTACGAGCGCATCAGAATGTGCGACGTAAGTGCGTGGCGCAGACATTAGACAAAATCTCAGTCTATAAATATTAAAGATATAACAAACCTTTGATTTCGCATTCTTATTGTGTATGCAAGGCGCAGACTTTGAACAAATCCTGTTCCTATTATAGCTTGCTGCAAAAACGTTTAAATGAAAGTTGTAAGATTATTATCTTGAAGTTGACAAATTGCAGTGAACAAACGAATACCTTAAACAAGTTTAATCCCACCATTAAGACCAGACAGTGTTCACGTTATCAAGGTGCCTTTAGACAGTTAAATCGGGTGTATTTAAAAAAAATAAACCCATCGCTCTCAATCGCCCCAATTAAGATCACGTGACCCGACGTAGGGTCACCCAGGATAGTTTAGGTTAGATTTAGGTAGATACTTCTTGCCCATTGATATTTGTTATTTATATGAGCGGCAATCTAACTCATGATGTTGAAGCATCAGCTTCAGTCATTTACAGTGACCACTGCGCTAACCTGTCATGTTAACATACTGATACTTGTCTGATGTCTACACCGTCCTAACGGTGAGAGACTACCGGTTTTACACCATGGATTTCTCATTACTGCGTTACCATCTCATTTGTCGAAACCATTGATTCCCCGTCATACTCATGCTTTGATGGTTATTTTAATTTGTAATGCAGGATAAATCGTTTGAAGCTTAATTGATTTTTTTCAATTAATTTTAATTCAATGAATTCTATTTATTTTACTCATTAAAATACCATGTATAAGATATAGCCAGTTCTTCGAATATATTTATACGTGTACCACCTAACAAAAACTTAGGTAGGTAGGCCGGGAGCAAAAAAGCTAATTTATAATTATAGGTAAAGCATTAGAGCTGTAGAGTAAACTCTATAAAAATAGTTAATCCTCTTTAAAATAACAATACCTATGTCATATTTTCTATGTTTGGCGTGTCTAGATTGCTAGTCGCTACATTGTCATGTGCGCTGAGCAATCTCACAATAGACCGTTTCATCAGTCCTCAGTGCATGACGTCATCAGACACAGTTCTTATCGGCAAAGAAAACGAGCGTCGATACTATTTGAAGTTTCGCATTTCCACTTAAGTCCTTTAAAAACCTATAAACGTGTTTGTAAATTTAGCTTCGAGCATCGTTCATTCATACTACGTACTATTTCATTGACAAAGTTGTACTCATAGTTCGTCAAGGTTAGGCAGCACGCATAGTATCGGTAGCAACACAGAACAAGATCCTAAAGAAGCGACAATCCATTCATAGGCTACAATCTTTTTATACTTAGAGGATGCAACATTGTAAAATGCAATATAACAAAAAGGTTTTCTTGCGATATAAAAATGTGTCTTATGGAGATAACTTTAAAGAGCAATTTGCAATACGTTTCGGTGACTGAGCTATGCACATTGGTAGTATTCAGTATGAGTCAATGTAGGTCGCTATAGATTATCAGACGTCGTTGGTGGCTCTTGCTACCGGTTTTACGCCCAAACCGTCGCCGTATTATCAAAACACGAGATTCCCGTGTCAAAACACTTAAAGATCAAACAAAATAAATGCAAACAAATTAACTTACAGCCATTTCATGGTTTGATAAAATTGTATATTATTATTATTTGACGGCGTTTAATATTCATTATTTATTTGTGATTTCATAACAGTGTTTGAATGAATTGGTGATACACAAGGTTTACGGTTTAAGGTAACGCAAAATAAATTCAGTTAGGTTTATTTTTATGACATGGACGGTTATATAAACAGATTTAGAATGCATCTATAACTTTTAAATAGTTTTTAGCATAAGGATATGTGTTTGTGAATAGGCAATACACGTGTGCTCTGAATAATTACATAGCAGTTGTATACTTCCGAGCTATTGTTGACGACACACTCTATTAAGAAAACTACTGCTGTACCAACACACAATTATCTCGCGAACTGTATAATGTATAAGGTTGTAATAAATGTTAATCTCAATGGTGAGGTTTGTCATATTTTATTTTGATTTACCATAAAATATAATTCTAATCGGCACATAGTAATAAATCAGTACATATATCACGTACTCGGTACACTGAATTGATTATGAAAGACAATGAAATGGTCACTTAGAATGACATAATTGTTCCGTCGACTTATATAGCATTTGAATTATAATAAAAAATACATAAATGATTTATAGAAGGTTAGATATGTATCGTAGCGCAGTCGATCTATTTTTAAAATATTTTTATTTATTGGAACATTCGAAGAAAATTACAAAATAAACTGCTATTTATTATGTAGATGCGGATTTAAAATCCGGTAGCTATGGTACCGCGGCGGTCATCAATTCAAACATTTAAATTCGTCCGACGGAAATATCACGCAGAGATAAATTATTTACGATCTTAAAAACACTTAGAAATATCAAAATCCATTTCCATTCATAAGTCCGAACGAAACACGGACTCTTTATAACTCGCGAGCGTTGGTCATAAAACCAGTTTAGATTTTGATAATTTTATTAACGATCGAATGCACGATCGAGCAGGGTCCCCTGAAGTCTCATATATTACGGCATTAACACAAATTATACGAGTTTAGAGCCACAACATAGAACGCGTGGGTGTCTTAATGTTAAGACGTGTCGTCCGTAATTATTACGATCCGAGGAACTTTAATGTCTTCGAAATATCGCCTTCTTTATTACAATAGAATCCTCACTAAACTGGATATATCGGATCTATTATTGTATCACAACACATTTGTTTAATGTCGATAATATACGACCTGCTCGGAATGCGATCCAAAGCATTTTATTATTCGTTCTAGTTTGAGAATAAATAATGCGACGATACGCACCAAAGCTTTACTGCGCTCGGTAATTATTGTTGTCCATTCACTTTACATCATTACGTGTCTCCTACATCTTCTTTATGTGTACCCATATTCGTAACACTGTCGCTGGGACTCTGTGTAGCGTAAATAATTTCTTCAACCGTCCCCACATTCATTAAATGCACATTGTCTCGAAGAGATTTTAATAGCGCTACCTTCGAAATAACGACCCGTGTGTAATTACGTAAATTAATTCTATTTTGATGTTACGATGCATCAACCGGTGAACAAAGTCTCACTAATTATAAACATGACTTTACGACCTTGGTAATGATGTGCTAAAACGTACATCACAATTAGGTAAACACAATACGTACCTAGCACCATTAGAATCCACTTACATAACAATATCAACAAGTAATCCGCTAATCATCAGTCGCTTTGATCTTTAGAAATGTTAATTCTTCAAATGCTTAGCACAAACACACGGGATACTAAGCTGTTTATTGCTACACAGCGATTCAATTGAACAAACTGCTTTCGGGCACTAATAGTAGGAAAACGATCCATTCGTTGCGTCAGAAGGCAGATTAATTAAACTTCTTACGACCAACTATACGTTATTCCATTTAAGTCTCGGCGGAGTAAAGTACTTTAATTAGTAGTTTTCCATTTATCGGACACCTGGTAAAAGCTATTTGACTTATTAGCTGAGTGACGTCTATCGTAACATTCTTGTCGAGCAAATAGAAACCTTATGTGGTACGGATAAAGTACAGATTAGCGAAGCGCTTGCAATTTGCTTGCTCGTTTTTATTATTAAGACAAGTACAGTTTTCAGAGCGATCCCATTGGTTGGCATAATGTTAACGCGACAATCACGAGTTTAGCATTTTCATATAGTTATAGCCATAATTTGATAGTTTTACGTGGTTGTCAATTGTAAGTTAAATAGTCTTGGTGCTCATATATCGGAGTTTCTAAGAACCACATCGGCAAGGAACATTTAGTAAATTAATCACTAGAATATTTTTTTTTATTTGTCGATACGTCACATTGTAACTGTTTATGAAAGCCAAATAAAACTACGTCTATTCAAACGTCCCGTTCCGTCCATTGAATTCTTTGAATATTTTGTTCAGTTAACAATCGAGATGGATCATCGTTCATTTCTGACGTGGCGGTGCATTTGGGTACATTGTCATCTGTTAGTTCCTTATGTATCATCAAATTAATAATAGGTACATATTGTTGATTTGATCAAGTTCAATGATTTGATAAATTTATGGTCGAAAAAGAAACTGATCGAATACAAATTTTTGCGAGTATTTGTATTTTTAGGCTTTTATTCAAGCTAGGTAGTAAAACTGTTCTATTTTTAATTAGCAGTGTGTGTTATACCTTAATGTTACTCTATCAATGATATAAGCAAAACAATATAAGTACACGTTTATGTAGATTTAGAAAATCATATAATTTATCAGCAGGAGGAATGTAGAATTCCTCTTTACGAAATATATTATTTGTGAACGATGACAAAACATACACGTAGGCTGTCTAGCCACAGTTTTGGTGTCAGTCTAATGTTGATAATTACATTTTGGAGAAAAGGCACGTTTTCACTTAATAAGTGTTACACGAAGCATTGACTTTTTCGTCGCGACAACGACAATTAGCATTAGAATGTGTTAATATAACGAATTTCAATTATCGGTACACTTCAAACCAAATAACGCGATGCTTGTTTTTTTTTAGAAATCCAGTAAGAACTAGTTTGGGTCGGTTGTAAAATGTTTCAGATCACGGCTTTTTATGAATAAACTTAGCTTAATCCCGGAGTCGAGTAGAAATTGTCTAGTTAAACTTTAAAGAAGATCACGTATACACTAGAAAGTTGGTTGAAAATAAACAAACCCTCCGTCACGACGCGCGGAGTGGCCGACGATAAGCGCACCTATTGAAAATTTAAAGTACGCGGTAACGGTAAAACTAATTACGCGCTGGTGTCAAATCAAGACGCTCACGACTTTATAAGCCGACGATAAAAATGCGTAAAAAATGATTCGTGATTCAAATACATTTAACACCTTGAGGAAATAAAACAAATACCGAATCATGCCTTGGCCTTATGTCTTCTTATAAATTAACAACTGTTCAAGTTAGTGCATTAGTTGCCTAAATAAAAATTATATTTGTGTGAATAAAATCTAGATTTGTAGATCACATACAGATTAGGCTTGACAGCTTTAACAACAAGTCAAGTCTAAATTCTTTTGAAATTTTAATATCATGCAAAAAAGTTTTCTACCCATGGTTTTAATTGACAAAGATAAGTATATTTACTACTTTATGAATACATTTTAAAAAATTTTATTATTCCACTAAAATTCGATATTAAAGCCTTTTATCAAGTGCAGGTTTTATTTGGCCTAAATAAAAATCAAGTTACATTTGAAAATAAATTTGCGACTTTCAGAGCATTAAACTTTATTCGTTTTGCATTGTAAAGAGATCGTAAGGAACCATAAATATTGCTTTATCTTACGTCCGGAACACCAAAAATGTGGGACGATTTCATTTCGGCGTTACGAAGTACAACGTGACTCCATAGGGCTGGCAACCTTGCATAGGTAGCAGTTATGGCGACAAAAACCGATCTCATTTAGTTTCACCGGTATCAACAAATCGTGAAAGTTAATTTCATACTGCATTTTTCGTTTGATACGCCTTCACAAGTAGTTTGCCCATTCTAGTGTATTTTTCACTTCGACAATGCTGTTGGTAGAGTCTTTTTATACGTAAATGATTTTTCGTATCAATTTTTATTTAATGCACTGGCCTATTTACAATACTTAGGTGTGAATTGAAAATTCTTGATGAGTGGTACAATAGAAATAGTACTGTTATCCATTTTAATAAAATCTTCTCTAACAGTTTTTTTATTCCTTTCAATGTACTATGACGAGTATAGCAGATGTTTCATTCAATAATCGAAGCATTATGAAATATACCAATTAGTTCCAAATGCGATAAAACTACACACATGTGACATTATCACTATTTTGTCTTATTGTTGTGCGAAAATATGTACCCACACAATTTGGGGAATTTGTTATAATCCACGCCGTTGCTATTGTTATGCATCGTAGAATTAACGGGGATGATAATGCTGAGGGGTGAAAATTTGATCGAAACGGATGGAATATTGCTGTTTACGTTACTTCGAAAACTGATCGATGTTAAATAATCGCAATGGAATTTCAGTATTAACGGAAGGGCAATGGGTCGTACCGTTCGTGAAATGTGCTCGCATCGATGTAGTCATTAAGAGGTGCTTTGAATAAATTAAGGCGCGGTATGGCACAGGTGGATGATGCTTTAGGCTAAGAGTGGGATGGGAGTCGCTCAGACCGCAGCGTGGTCCCGAAGAGCGGGCGAGTTATTAATAATCCGCATTCACGAGCCGCACGAGCGCGGCGACCGGCTCGCGACGACATTCCATCGCATTGTCCCGGCCCGCTCCGCCCGCGACACTTTTGTCTATTCACACCGATAAATCACAGTCCGTTTCAATGTAGGCATTATTTACCTCTAACGACGATCTCGTCGCGCTACATCGATTAATTAGTGTAACACTATTGATAAGATAGCGGGGAAAGCGATCGCTTTCAATTTCCTCTCGAGGGGCACTCGGCGTAAAGTACGCGTTAAGTGCGGACAATCGGAGATAAAACGTGCGAGACAAGACTTGCCCTTAATCCGGTGATCGAAGATTGCGAGAAAACGTTTTGTCGTGGGGTGGCACGGTCCAGTCGGTCGCATTGTTTGGGAGCTAGCTTCTAATTTGATTGCCACAGACGGACGGACGGACGCGCGGACGTGGGCGAACACTCGATACATGGATGTCTAATTAAACCCGTGAGATGCTGTACTTATTTCATGATAAGGTCAATTTTTTAATTGGATTGTTGATACATATTCAAACAGAATGTCATTATTATCATTATTTATAATTAACGGAAAATTTCATTTATTTATATTTTGTTAAATTAATAGGATTTAACTTTATTGCTGCAATGATATTCCAAACGTTGAACATATTCAATTATAATGTCATAATAAAATAAAGTCCTGAATAACATTTATGCGAACCAATTTTGACTAATTCATTCAAAATAGTAAACCTTATTAAGGAGCCTGATGGGTCGCCGCCACACGCGATGAGAACTCGCCCAGACGCAGTGTCGTACTCGGTACGGTGCGAGAGTCTAAATTGATTGTAATTTGAATGTGTTTTGAACAACTGTGATTGGAGTCAGAAACGTCTTCTGACTTTCATTAGACGATTACATGGTCATTCCTCTTTGACCTCGCGACGAGAGAGGATGTGTCGTCAAGTGACTTATTTTGCAAACAATATTATTACCAGCCTTATGGGGTATATTAGCGAGAATCGCCCAAGGCGGATTACTTATCTATACCATCGGCCTGATTAATATGCTTATTAAATTATGTCGATGGCAAAAACCGAGGCCGGCCAACCTGTAGCTTTAGGGAGTAATTAATAAAATGAGCCTTATCCAGAGATTTAATCACCGCCTTTAATTATAACTTTAGTGCGCAGGCATTCACGAAACGACGCCGGTAAAGTTTAATGTGACACTAATACCTACAATGTTAAGTCAATTTATTGACTAAGTTGAAAGGAAAATACTGTTCAATTACTTAATTTATTTGGGTATGGACTATGGACTATATGGTACAATGGATTTAACAAAATAGATAGACCAATTCAACTACAAAATTACGGTATATAGTCAAAACAAAACAGTCTATTGAAGTCAAATACTATTGTTAGAACTGAATGGTGATTGGAATTAGGGTCAAATCTTATTGATTAGCGAACAAAAATTTGTGAACAAACAGCATGGGAGAGCCTGGGATCGGTCGCAACTGTATTAACCAACTTTGCATATGAATACCCATTTTAATATCGACACGCATCATTACATTTAATTACATTTCCTGAATGTATGTATTGTAACACTCATTTCGCCTGTACCTTTGCGTTTGTATTAATCGAGTAATACATAGACCTATTAAATATTTATAATGACCTCTATATAACTAACATGTCAATTAATTTAACTGGAAAATAATTGATGTAAAAACGTAATCAAATAACGGTTCTAGGTCTACCATATATGAATCACACAGTTTAAACACTGACATGCGTTTACCAAAAGTAGTTACGTGTGTTTTTGCACCAATCTTACCAAACATTTTTCGTATTTAGAAGTAATTATTTAGGGAGCATAATTTTATCATTACTAATTTTGTCTTGGAAATAATTAGTGAATCGATCACGAATACATAACATGTCGAGATGATGTTGAATGACAAGAAGATTATCTTGGCCCAGTTTTCATATCCTCATGCTTTTAATCACCCTCTGTCTGACCATAATGTATTGACTAGGTCGGAATCAGTTGCCTAATATGGCCTGCGATCAAGACCCAATCAAATGAATTATCAGAATCATCACGGATATACATACATCATATTTCTGCAATATCACGTCAAATATAATCCCCCTGTATATAAACTTAAATCCGTGTTTCAGCTGTGCACTTTTGTCCCCAGTATAAATTTACCACCAACCGACATTGGAATCTGTTCAAAAGTGTTAAATCGGTTAATATAATGATGATGGATGCCGTCCCGACCAAACAGCCCACAGCGGGGGTGTTTTACCCCACTATACAAATAAAATATTTTTATTATTAACTGGTCCTCTGTCCTTCTCTCACCCACAAAAGTAGCCAATCGAGCGCTCCCCGTCGTACAATTTAATCGAAATCATATTTCTGTTTTGTCATTATGGTATCACGTTTAGAGTTCCTCTCCTTTGTCCCGGGTCGCTGGTTTCTTGTTACCGATGCAGCTTTAGTTTTTGTCTTCGTTTTTGATAAATCAAACTTGTTCACACTCATCGGAAATGTGAAGCCTTCGAATAATCGCCTAACGTTTGATTGAATCCCGCAAAAAACTGCACGACGTTGCCATCTGTTGCCAAGTAGTCGAATAAACATACTTTTTCTTGTTTAATCTAACCTATGAATGAAACGCTACCAAAAAAACGTGCAACCGTGTTGGGACCGAGCGACATTGTTTAAAATCTAAGACAGTCGCATGTGATTTCCTTTCATCATCACGGCTCTACCTGTGGGAGTTCACAAAAAACGCGGCAGGTAGCCCATTTGTTTGTTATTAATTCTCGCGTCGAATCTCGTTTTTTCCTCGGTCGCCTGCTTTAATTCTGTAAGAATATTAATTATAATTATAAACGGGGCTCGTCGCGTTCGTTATAAGGTGCTGGAGCCTTAAGTTTTGGTCCTAAATTTAAATCTGATCATTTATCATGCGACACTGTCGGATATCTGTTTCGTTTTTTTTCTTTTGTTATTTATAATTTTATACTCGGGAGTTGGAGCCTGTTGAATTACAACCTAAGGCTATGTTTACAATGATATTAAATTATAATAATTCTTTCAATTTACATTTGAGGAAAACGGCTCCAAAAATTTTCGAGTGGCAATCCAATATTAATTATAGCTATTTTTTATTTCATCGAAATAAAGTCTCGGTTGCAGAGTCTAATGATATATCCTTATTAATATAAGGCTACAAAAGCCTGTATAAAATAATGAACTATATGTGGTTTAGCATACATGACATTAAGGAACAAAATGAATAAGATGTTACGGTTTGCGCGCAGACGAAGTTGACACGTCACCAAGTGAATTATCAGAATACGCCCGCGCACGCTTTCTGAACACAGTAAAGAGTAAAAATGATACTTAGCAACTGGATAGTGGGTTACCGTATACAGTAAATTGTTATATAGTACATAATTATACAACTACTTGTACATTGGACGCACATCCTTTTCTCGAAACATGAAACCTTTACGCAAAGCTATGCGCTTTTGCTAAATCAGTGTACGAGTATGTGCTTATTATAAAGCCTTTTATTTATAATTCCCAGTAATTTGTATTAAAATTATTTATATTAATAGTTGATTCGTTTAATAAAATTGTTCTTAAAAATTTTAGTTTTCCTTATGTTTAAATCACCAAGATATTTTTTCTAATATTTACTTTTATGTTTTTGTATGAAAGGCTAAAGTAGTAGTAAAGTAGTAGTAGTAACATAAAAATAAATAAATATAATATGTGATTCCAGTAATAGATATCTTTAAAAATAAAATAATAATACATATTTTTTTAATATATTTAGGTCATAGTTTCGCAACACTGTCGTCTATCGATGTAATTCATACATTACATCTTATTGCATGGTCGTGCCGCGATAGCGCCCACATCGACTTGCATCGACAAACTGTACCTTAATTATTTTATTATTTACCACTCATTTACATAAGAACATAAACAATACCTTACCTTGACAAAAAACCAAAACTCTTAGAACTATGACCTTACCTTAGTTTTATAATCACGATGCTCAAAATCGTGATCGTGACAAATTGAAACCGAAGACCTATCGATACCCTTGACTTTAAATTTAA
>DVXP01002447.1:0-12726 GCA_018235645.1 Junonia grisea | reverse complement strand
TTCATATGCATTTAATAAAAAGGTGTTATTTTGATATTACAAACAGACACTCCAATTTTATTTATATGTATTGATAATAATCAGTAGTTGAAAGCCTTTACCACGCCTAACAGTACAGAGCCATATTACTTATCATTATCAATGATAACACGTCACGTTAATTCGGTTCATACAAAGTTATCTAACGGCAGAAGACACACGTACAAAACTATTGTGTTTCTTTCATATATTAGAAAATATTAGTTCAATGTAAATACAAATAACTTATCTAGTTAATAAAAAAAAGGTGAAGTGACAAAATACCTCAAATTTTTGCTAAAGAATAATAATTGTTGTTCTAAAATCTAAGATTATAAATCAACATAGAAGTTCAGGTGTAATAAATAGCAACTATACTTTAATTGCTTTTAATTCTTTAAAATAATATGGAGGAATTATGGTAAGATTTTATTTTAATTTTATGGTCTATTATGGATTTTCATTAAATTATTATATAAATCATCAAGTACAACATATGAAATTACCGCTAGTATATGATGGTAACCAAGGGAACCTACGGGCTTAATAAAAAAAAAATATTTTATAATCTAAACTACTAAGAAATTTACCTTTATTTGTGAACAAATCTAGGTAAATGATCAATCAAATATTTATCTTGATATCAATCAATAATAGAAAAATATTTGAACCATTCGAAATTGATAAGGACATCATATCGGCATCTCTTAAGAAGATGACTCATTATTGATGACTCTATTTATTGCTCATTACAGAAAAGGAATACATTATCAATGGCCAGTGAGCGGACGATTCTTGAATTTGCAATTTCAACAGCAGGTATGTTGGATCGACCTAAATTTAAGTGTTCCAGCACCTTTATCATACTGATAACGAAGATAAAACTGGTGTATGTGTACAGTACTACAACTGTTGATATTTATTTTCTGAAACTAGACTCACGTAGCTAAAGGTCGGATACCTTTTTGGGCGACATGCACGTGAGGGGAAGAATTAAACGATGATATTGACGAAATTGATGCAGGTGTTCGACTATGATTCATATAACTGTCTGTTGGTTTAACTGAGACAGTTTGAGAAGTTCCTGGTAGCCATAGTTTTGTTTGGACGATTCTAAAAATATGATCATCGACAAAGTGTAAAATAAGTACGAAAATATTGTGTGTGTGATTGTTTTTAGTTACTTTCCCACGCTATAAGCATTTTCTGTACTAGTACCTAAATGATTTATTCCCGAAAGTGAAACAGCAGGGCGCACTGCAAACTTTACAAATCAATTTGGACAACGTGGTATTTACCCTAATTAAGTTTACTACGAAATAACCACAGAATAGATATAGTATATATCTACTCTGTGAAATAACGGTCTGTTGATTGAGACGACAAGAATTTTAAACTTTGATTCAAATTTAAACCTCTAATACTCTTATAGCTAATTATGGTCTTAGCGTTAAAATAAAGACTTAGTTAAGAACGCCCACTTAGTATCTTAACAATTAACAAATAAAAACTGTGCACTGTTTTTATCACATTCTTTTAGCTGATTAAATAATATTTTATTGCAGGCAGTTATGATAAAAAGTTATGATTTTGCCACGGATTTGGGGTCTCCTCCTGCTATTTCTAATAACAGAAGCCGAAATATTTGACTTTAACGATCGTACCAACGAAGCCTGCTATGTGTGTTCCTGCAGTGCTGATTTGACAAGCGTCGACTGTTCTCATAGAGGATTGACTAGTCTTCCAGATGGCATCAATTCAAAGGTTTGTGAGAGGATACCAAATTAAAGTTCGTTAAACACTCCTAATAAAAAAATTATGCTATAAACTTGAAAGTATCATAGTAAAATTTATAGTTAAATTTCTAATTGATTCCTCATAGTTATCGTAATATTATTGCTCAGACTAAAATTCTGTAATATTTAAATATCTAAAAGAGATAGTTCTTTTATAATAGTTTCTTTTTTGTTTTATCTTAATCTATCGTTTCTAGTAAATGTATTAACGGTTTATTTTTTATCATTCCAGGTTACGAAACTCAACGTTTCAAACAATGACATTTCATCGTTCCCACTAAATATTAGTAGCCTCTATAATTTAGTATCTCTGGATTTAAGTGGGAACCAGTTAAATAGTTTACCAGAAGATGCGTTGCAAAATCTGACAGCATTGGAAGTTCTAAATTTGTCTATAAATTATTTCGAATCATGGCTAAGTTTGAATCCAAACGAAGTTCTGAAGCCAGCAAGCAGTTTGAAAATTTTAGATTTATCGAGAAATAAATTTAAAACTTTAGCAAATCTTGCTAATCAAGAGCTACTCATTAGCCCGTCGTTGGAAACATTGATATTGGAAAACTGTGAAATAAATTCAATACATGGAAGATCACCTCTTAGCGGTCTCATTAATATACGAGTTTTGAACCTAAATAACAACCCTTTATTAAGGATTCAAAATTTAATCTCGTCTACGTTAAAGAGTCTCTACGTAAGCAACTGTCAATTGAGTTACATAAGTCATAATGAATTTGCTTACTTGCCTTCTTTAGTGTACTTAAAAATGTCATATAACTATCGTTTGGAGTTACCTTCAACGTCGAATGCCTTACTCTCTGACTCTTTAAGATTTTTGGATATATCATACTGCAATGTTTTTAGACCTAACTTATTCGGTTTTCCGAATTTAAGAAAAGTGATTATTAAAAATAACATGATAAGATTCTTGAGAAGCAATGAATTTATAAATAATACGAAATTGGAATATTTAGACTTATCTTACAACAATATAGGATCTATAAAAAGCGACACTTTCCGAGGATTGAGCATGATTAGATATTTGGATTTATCTTGGAATGAGATAGCACATATACCGGAAGACAGTTTTCTAGAAATGCCATCCTTAACACAAGTGAAACTTGCTAGAAATTATCTTAATAAAGTTGGACACTTAAAGTCCACGTCATTATCACTACTTGATATGAGTTCTTGTGAAATTAGTACAATAGGAAAGGATTCCTTAGAAGGACTTCCCTCGCTAATAGATATAAATTTATCACACAATCTATTATCACATATCCCAGACAGTCTATCGTCAAACACGCTAAAATATTTAAATTTAAATTATAATAGGATAAGTTCTATTAACAATGTTACATTCTTTATGCTACCTCGACTAGTAGGGCTTAGTGTAATTGGAAATAGATTTACAAATGTATGGAGCAGGACTTATTTTCAATCAAACCCATATCTGGATAGACTCGATTTAAGTGACAATATGTGGAGATGTGATTGCACTGACGATAATATGTATGACTTTTATGAATTCGTTACCTTAGAACCAAACAAGAAAGAGGAATCGTATAATCTAATTTGTAACAGCCCAATCAACGTTATAGGTCAATCTTGGCTAGAAGCATGTTATTTTACATGGAATCCTAGCGAGAAAGTTCGAAATGTTGATAATTTAATTTGGTTTATAATTGTTATGATTGTGGGGTTATCCTTGTGCATCTTACTAGTCAATATTATAAGGAATTCGATGAATCGTCGTCTGGCAGCAATTCAAGAACAAAGAGAAAGGCAAGTTGAGGAAGCTAGAGATAGATTAAGACAATTGCGTATGCGAGCTGAACAAGAAGCTTTATGCAACACACCCGATCCAAGAGACTTAATTGCACCACCGTCTTACGATGAAGCTCTCTCCATGCCTAAGTTGAATACCTCTTGTCATTCTTTGAACGAAACTGGTACAGGAAAAACTAAAAGAAGAAGAGGTAGAAGAAAAACAAAATCAAGCGGAGATTTATTAGAAGAAACGGAAAGAAATGGTGATGCACGTGTCTTTGATGATATAGAACTTACTGAAAGTTCCAATGATAATGATAGACGGAGGCGTCGTCGAAATCGAACATATGGTAGCCATGAAATTGCTGAACTCGATCATAGTCCAGGAGCGACGCGCAGAAGAATGTCAGAATACGATACTTTAGATAATTCTGTAACGGTGGAAGTTGAGGCCGAATTAGAAAGACCACTTCGTCCAAGAAATCGACGATTTTCAGACGAAAATCAACCCAGAGAGAGTGATTTTTAGTTTAACTCTAAAGGCATTAATTTATTTTAAAAAAAGTAACGTCAGTGAATTTCCCACCGCTGGGCAAATACCTCCTCCCGTATTAAGGAGAAAGTTAGGGCTTGAAGTTATTTATAATGTTATATATAATTTTAGGCTAACTGACGTATCGATAATAGTAAACACTACTATAAGTTTAATTTTAAATGAAAGAATAGTCATTCGTTGTTCGAATTTCTTTTATGAATTCTTGTAAATATTATACTTTCAAAAAACAAAATTGTTATAATTCATAAAATAAAATATTGTAGATTGTAATTAGAGAATAATATAATAAATTTTAACAAATTAAATATTGGAATGGTTCTTTAAAATATTATTTTTTATCCATTCACAATTTTTACTAGATTAGAGTAGCTCCTCAACCTCATATCATTCGTTCCTTCGTATTATGGATGTAACAAGTAGTCTTCCTGTTTCTGGTGTACAATTCAGCATTAAAAGTTTTTAGTACTTTTTGCGTAAATGAAGAAGAAACATCCATCCGTCCTTGTTAAAGTTGATATTTTGAGTAGTAGGTACCTAGTCCGTATAATGTGGCCCCAGAATTTGGTAATTTCGTTTCATATAGCTACATATCTATACATATATATCTACATATTTTTCTAGAAGTAAGAAGAATCAACTGTGTAAATGAAAATGTGTCCGTCCGTCACAATAGATGAAATCAGGGTGGCACCACATTAGCATCAGTGTGAGTACGTGTAAACGTATTTGCTGTTTACGAACTTAAATCACTTTACCTACGTGTTTTTTAATAATAGGTTTTAAAGGTTATAATTTTTTTTTTGTACTAAACAAGTAGTTAAGATTTAAAAAATTGCATATTTCTTTATATTTATAGTTATATATTTACTACATAAGTAAAAAAATATATATTGCTTTACTTCATTAATCACTGTTAATTGAGCAATACCGTTTTGCTACACTGGCGCCGCCTATTTAATAAATGTCGTGGACACTTTTTAGATTTATATCAAACAGAGTTTTCTTTACCTCTACTTAAACGTCATTTCATAATTCATAATATGTATCAGGTTCTTTTCAACCTACGTGCGAGTATTAGGGTATAGTAGTTAATTTAGTCATTAATACCGACTAGGAAAATCTATTTGATATTTGACTTCAAAGATTATTAATTGTCGGATTATTAATGCAAAAAGTGAAAGTATTTAATATTTTTCTATTTAAAATATATTATTGAAAAACAAGACATGTTACTGTTTTTTTGGATTAAAACAGTCCGTTTTTGAAAACTCTTTTTTTTTTAAATATCCAAGTTATAAATTAATTATTTTTTCCTTAAAATTTTAGAAGAATAAAGGGGAGAAGAAACACAAAACAAATTCAAACAAGGCTTTATATCGTTCGAAATAAAAATACATGTATTATAAATCTCTTTACATTGAAATACTTTATTGTTCTATATTTTTGATTCATAATATTGAAGAATGTTCGTTTCTAAAAATATTTAAGTCGATAAATTATGAAAACATGAATTAAAAGTCAGCAAAAGCAGAGTGATACAGCAATTAAAACATTTCTTAATTAAAATGTAAAATAATTTCAAATAAAACTAACTAAACAAATATACAATGAAATAATTATTTATTGTTCCTGCATACATAATTACCTTAATAGCATGGTTACTTAAAATAAATGGTATCACAATCTTAGATAACTAATAATTTAATAAAATTACTCATAAGGAACTTATGCATAGACCGAGAATATATCTCTCTAAAGGATGTTACAAGATTATAATAGCCAGGTAAACCATTCGTTGCTCTACATTTCCGTTCGCATGTAGCTTTCAGAGTGATATAGGTAAGTACACAACCATTGACAACTCAAGAATTGTACCCAAAGTAACCAAAACCTAGCAAAGAATACAATACAAGATTGTACAATTTGTGTTACCATAAAAGAAATCTACGAGACGATTTTTGTAACCATTTTAAAACAACTTTTATATCTATAATGAACATGGCAACATTTTTACACGTATAAAAATATTTTTACTTATCGCACAATATGCTCTCATAAATATATTTATACCACTAACAAATTACATAAAGGCACTGTCGACTACAAACACACTTTGGCAGTACTTAATACAGTCAAAACCTTCAGACCCTCATAAACAAGAGTTCCCTCACTTACGCACACGGAATAATCACAGAATTTTGCCAATAGTGAAACGTTTGCTAATTGACACTGATATACACAAATTGTTCTTATCCTGTTCAATGAGACTAAATTTCAAGTAGTTGATTTTGGCGCATTTCCGTCCTGTGAAGGTGTAATGATTATGTCTCCGGCATTCGACCTACTTCTGGTGACTAGCACTGGCGTTTTAGGTTTGGGAATTTCTGTCATTTTAATACGAACTCGTCCCATATCGGGTGAATATACAGGTACATATTCACGGGATGGCGATAAATAGTCGGTATCGATTGTGGGGTCTCCGTTAATAAGCGGCTGAGATACATCAGAATCTCGGTTACGATTCGACCTCGGATTATCATCATCGTTTATAGGGACAAATATATCTTCACTGGATAAAGAATTAGTATCTTTTCTAGAATTAGCTCCTAGATCAGATTCAAATGACGTTTCTTGTTGTGGTGTTTGATGATCATGAGCTAAATTGTTATCAACTGAACTACTTTTGTTTTGATTCGTGTCTCGTGGGCTATCAGTCCGGAGGTTTTCATTTTCAGTGTGTTTTATACCATTAGCAACATCACCATTTTCGCCCTTTTTCTGATGATTCTCATGCGTAGGGACAAGCTCATATTTTCCATTTACTTTTCTTTCCATAGGATTTTCTACGGCGGCAGGTTTTCCTAAAAGAGATTTATTCATATCTACCATTTCTTTAGAAGCCTTTTCCACATCTCTCTTTTGCTGTCTTAAAATTCTCCTGTCTCTTCGTTTCCTCATTTGCCCTTTAGCTATTGCAAAACCGATTAAGCCGACAAGTAAAACAACGATTAGTGCAATACAAACATATGTTCCAGTTTTGTGCGGAGCTACATTTTCTTCGTTAGCGGGGGCTTGGCCGAGAACTTCAGATGCTTGTGTTACTCGAATTTGTTCAGAAACGGTCGTATCCCTTGTTACTTCAGGTGTTACTGATCGTCCTGTAAATACTTCAGCATCAGTTTTGCTATGCCAATCAGGTCCACCTTGATATATTGTTGGCGGTTGTGGTATTGGGAATTCTACTTCCGTAGCATTTTCATCGTCTGTAAATATTCTTTCAACTGGATCAGGACTCAAATCACTAATTGCAATTGTAGTTGTTTCAATAGTTGCTTCAGTTTGTTCTTCATAGTCAGGTATGAAGTAAGCTCCTGATCCTTCACCAGAGCCTTCTATAGGATCTTCAGTAGTGTGAACATTGTCCGCAGGTAAAATTTCTTCATTTGCAAGTAAATTTCCAAACATTTTACGTTCTTGAATTGGCTCTATTATATCACTCATTGTAGTGCTTTCGGCTTCTCCTGATCCCTCAATCTCGTTTATAGGGGATGGTGATGTAAAACGACCAACCTTCATAAATTGTAAGCTGTCATCATCTTCTACTAAATCAGCACCATGTATAATTTTACCATCATCAAGATCACTACTGGCTACTAAAGGCATTGATTTAAGGGCCGTAGTCTCTTCACCAACTCGGACAGCATCAAACGGTTGGTCGCCCATCATCATATCCATGAAATCCGGCTTAGAAACTTTACATATATCTTTAGTTTTTAATTCCAGCCAAGAACGACCCTTCAAATGAACTGGTGTCTGGCATATAACATTATCTATATAAACGTTCGCAGCAAGTAGCTGATTGCGAGCAATAATGTTTGCACATGAACAGTCCAAGGGATTTCCATTTAATTCCAAATGTTCTAAGCTAGATAAGTGAGCCAAATCTGAGGGTACATCTTTTAAGAGATTGCCGGTTAAATCCAAAGAACTAACACTTGTTGGCAGTAGCGTCAATGAGAGTTTTTGTATTCTGTTGTGAGCAAGATTTAGATGAACTAATTTTTTTGCGTTATGCAAAAATTTGTTAAGTTCAGTAAGACCATTAGTTGACAGATCTAGCGTGACAACCTCGGTTAGCCTATCCAACTCATGTGTGATTTTTGTGATATTATTATGTGAGAGATCAAGTATGTTAATATTATGGTGTTTCTGTCGAAGAGAATATTTGTAGAGCTCGGCGAGGTTACTGCAAGTGACTCGGTGGAGGCCATCTCGTGTTGTGCTGCAAACACAACCGTCTGGGCAAACAGCAGCCAGTGTTGGCGCTAGAAGCAAGGATGCCGCAAGAAGATGGACATAAATAGGAAGCCACGCCATCTTGGTCATTGAGACGCCACCTGAAATGAAAGAAATACACATTTTTACTATCGACAAATCAAATTATATATAACGGCTTAAAAGTATTTATGGAACTACAATTATTATCTTTGCTTAATACTAGAAAGATTAATAAATCATTCATCATTTGTAATTCGCGGATAACAGAGATATAACAGTAACTTTACCCTGTCTAAATAATCTTTTGGATTAGAAACATAATATTATATTTATAATAAATATTAAATCAACCACTATATCTTATATGTCTGTATAAATTGTAATATACACATATTACAATAAATTTCGTTAAAAAATTTAATCCTAGGTGGTTGTATCAATTTACCAGAAAATATTTGTACTGTAGTTTTATATTGCGCTAAATATGTTGAAAGGAAATCGAAAGCGAATAACGATACAATTGAAACGTTTCAATAGCGATTATTTTTAAATAGCTGTATCATATGACATCGTAAAACTTTAACACGCGAAATAACAGCTGGCATGAAATCGCACGACACGTAGGAGTACAATTTGAAATCAGTATCTATTTGTAGCGGCGTAATAACATCCTCGGTGCACTTGGCCGGCGCTCGACCAGAAGTAGTTCAATGTTAGAGACAGGAAGAGGATTGTTAACCGTTTGTGCAAATGTCGTCACATCGTCTTCACGGGAGGTATACGTTTGGGCGTCGAAAATATTGCGCAACGGACGAGGTTTTTGCAATATGTACGAATGAACTGCAAGCGTCGTTGCTCGTAGGTGCACTCGCATAAGTTATCTCTCAACGTGTTTACGTTCTTAAATGAACTGTGAACGGGTTTTAACGTCATATTTAATTATTGTTTGTTTTACCAATTTCGTTGTATTGAGTACTTATTTGGTATTCTTAATTTATTAAGATATTATTGTAAAATAACTTCATTAATGCCAAGGTATTTTTATTTTATTACCAGTACAACCAATCGCACGAGATTAATCATTTCAATTTGTCATTTCGCAAAAAAGAAACGTTTAATTATAAAACGAGGTAATAAGCTAGAAGATTAAGTAATTTGATGGGAATTTGTGTTAAAGTAATTAAACATACCTACGCGAAATAAGCCGACTTGATTGCTGGAGTCGTAATGAAACATTACTAAACATGTTTTGATTAGGTAATGACCAGTGCGACGCTCATTTTTTTTAATTGTCAGACTAGAAGAGTGCCAAAGGAATCACGCCAACACTGTCCTTCTGGATCTCATGAATCGTATTAGCTAGAAAAATTCTCACAAATTAAAATAGGTTACATTTTCTATAGGTAACTAAAGAATGAAAACCGGTCAAGAGCGAGTTACTATTTTTTATTTATAGGAAGTTATCGAGGTTTGAAGTATTTAATACGATTCTATAAGTATATGTAAAATTGTACAATTTGGCAAACAAAGTTCAGAAGGCATGATTTGTGTAACTTTAGTAGGTAAACCAAAAAGGGGAGATTTCGAAATTTCCTCAAACACTTTACTCGTTAACTGGAAAACTGTTGTATTTATAGTATACTTAAACACGTGCTATAAACAGATTGGCCAATGGAAGGATTTACGTCATTCTTGCGTGAGAGGCACTAAAACTATGATACCAAGGCACATAAGCTGTCATCAAGCAGGAAGGCGATTAGGAAATCTAAACATGTTGGATCTTTGGTACGTTCGGACTCAAAAGTTAATGTTTAAAAAGTGTCTACAAAGCCACAGATATTAATTTAATGCTTTTAGTATGCAGATATTCAAATACAGCTTATCACTTTTTAAATGGTTTAGATATTATCATTTTATGGAGACTTTAAAATAAAATAAATAATTCCTTGTTACGCAATACCGTAAATTTTAAAGTAAACATGATTTTGGAACAAAGCCTTTTAAAGCATTGTATTTAAACTTTGTTTATTTTTTACGTTAAATCGTTTAGCACGTTGCAATATTGAGGAAAAACAGACAAGGTTATATTTTGTTTGTTAAACAAACAAAACTTCTTGCATTAAAAAATACAGATAAGTAAAATATAAAATTTAATATAAAGCGAAAAATTATCTTCAATTTATAATGTAATATAAATAAAGTAGATACATTATGTATCAATTGAATTGATTGAAGAAGTCAGTATAAATATAATTGACTCGCTAAAACGTGAATAAAAATATCCATATATTAAACTAACCATTTCAATAAATAACGGTATATTATACAGATATTTATAATGTGTTGCATATTATTAGGGCAATTTGTTCATCCATATCGCAGGCGAAGTCATCAAGTGGTTTGTATTAGGCTCTTCCGCGTGCGGATTATCAAATAGACTATTTTTGACCTTGGATATACTTTTAGTCGGAAAACATACATTATATAACTTATCCGGCTATTAGATACATGGATATCTAACTAATTCTGACATTACAACCTTGACATTTAATTATGTAACAAAAATATCATGAAATAATTATAAAGTATCATTGTATATCATATTTTTGATGACGCGGTATTTTACGTACTTATTACATTTCACTGTCCTATTCAGTCCTCATACATACTAAGATTGGTATATATTATTATAATTATTACTTACTATAAGTAGGTATAAGCCTATTATGTAATTATGTAGTAATATAATAGTAACACTTTACTCACGATGGAGTCATATAGAGATACACCTTTTATGGTAAAAAAAAAATGTTATATAGAAAAATGTAAATGATTTCGTGTGGGAATAAGTAGGACCAATATCGTTTTGTGAGTCTCTTAGTTTTCTACGTCTTATTATTTTTGTAGTAGGCACTAATACAAGAAAAAAAAAACAATTATATATTTTTTTGTATAATTTGTTTTTATAATAAGCTTATCAAAAACATGTGTACGCGACTAAAAATAATAATATAAGTAATATTACGTTTATTCAACGAACGTAATTATATGCTTAGCTTTAATGAGTGCTATATGACTTTACGCGAAATATGATTTTAAAACAACGATAATAAATTGTTATTTATATAAGAATCTAGATTAAAATAAAATCACAGCTTAAAGTAAATATACATACACTTTCTCATAAATAAATACTCATAAACTCTAACATGCCTACATCGAAAACGTCCTTTATCGAATTCAGTGTAAATGTCGATAAAGACTGAGCTGAATGATGAAATGAGTCATGGAGGTCAATGCAGCGGATACGTAAACTTTACTGGGCGACCGTGGGGGCTGAAACGACCGTACCATATTTGTTAACCATTAAAATAAAGGTAAAATGTCCCTTGAATCTTGTTCTCGCTTATATGAAAACAACACAATAAACAACGCTAATTTAATGTGATTTATGTATCTCGACAATATAGGTACCTACCACAACTAGTAAACATTATATTAAGAGTTAAATGTATAAATTCATGACATTGTCTTTATTCATTTTGTGTAAGAATTATAGAATTAATGGAAGCATAGTTTTTTAATATTCTCAATATTTTGTGTATCATAATTTACATAATAAATATGTATATTAAACTAAATAAGTACAAAACCGACTTGTTTTTGGACTTATTCAATATACATAAATCATATAGCTTACGTGTAAGAAATTATAATTATAATGATATTAATTAATAATTATCAGAAGCGAAACTAAATAGTCAATATTCCGAACCCAACAAAAGGAGAAATGAATAGAAAATATTCAATGCACAAATAAATTACCGTTACTGCCATTACATGCATAGATAAAGATAAGATGGATAATATAAAACTAGAAAGTTTTAAGTTAATAGCTTAACTACATAGTTAACGACCATTTGGCGACGAGGTCATTAAACGGTTTTGCGTAAAGTCGGGTTTAGTTTCCGTTCATTACAAATTTTGTATTTGTGTTTTGTCGTGGCCTGGACACAGTACCCACTCGTACCTATAGAACAAACTTGTTTGCATTGAGTATTGGTTTTTGTTTACATTTACCTATTTGCATCTACAACGTCGATTAGATTATGAACTTCCTGCAATAAATTAAATAGTTGTGTATAAAAAAAAATAAATAAAGTTTTTATCTAAAAACTAAAAACACATTGTAAAATACGAACAAAATTATTTGGTCACTAACATATAACGGCCACCGTGGCGCAGCGGTCAACATGCCTGCCTGCGACGTGGAGGCCCTGGGTTCGATCCCCGGCCAGGTCATGATGGAAA
>DVXP01002446.1:0-12726 GCA_018235645.1 Junonia grisea | reverse complement strand
AAAAATGTAAACTGACGATTCAAAAGAGCTCCCAAAGCCAACTTGAATAAAGAATATTTTTAATTTGAATTTGAATTGATATTATAACCACAAACAAACATATGTAGTAGGTATTGCATAGCCTAATCAGCTAAGACTGTTAAGTAAAAAGCCAGTCAATCTAAAAATACTGATACAGAATGTAAAAATATCCACCAAAACCAACAAATGACTCAAACAAAATTTATTTTCAAGCATAAACTTAAAAATATTTACGACAAGGCAAATACGTACAACGAGTGCCTTTTGAAGATGCTCGAGTTGTCAGCTTCTTTACAAGTAATAATGTAAAGAAAACCAAATACATTGTAAACCTCTACCGACGTCATAAAGTATATTATGAGAGTAGATGTTAACAGTAAATCCTAATGCAGTATGTGCCCAATTGGTAGATGTATACAACTATACCTATATATAAAAATATAGGTTAATTGATCATAATATTTTACAGCTTTTCTTTATAAAATAAAAAGGCTATTTAAAATCAAAAGCTTGAAATGGAGGTAGCGATTTAGACAAATACGAGTACCCATTCAAAATTTAAAATGCCTACACTCTATATCAGTATTGAAATTGTTCAACCAATTTAACTTTGCAGGCGTACCATACCTGCCGCAAATTTACTCTATAAGTTTAAGTATTCGCATAGACTGAACTTTAAAATATAATTTCCATTTAATTTAATTCCCACTGTCTAGACGGTTATATATAATATCCTCCTGTTCCCACAAACGCGGCTATCTTGAAATCGTGAATTCTCTCCGGAAATGATGAGCAGAAACGGCAAGTAAAAGGCATTAAATCTGTCTGAGGCGTTCGATTTGCATTGAGAAAATTGCATTTTCGAATCGGCGGCGACAAGGAGGCGCCGCCTGCAAATGTTTGCGAATGCTTCCGAGATTTACTTTGGAATTTTGAAACAGCTCTTTAAGATCTTGTGCCAACTGTGAAACTGTTTATTTTGTAAATAATAACCAAATTAATAATATGCGAATTGATTGAAATTATATTAAACTACTTTAGGATAAAATATGGATAGGAAATAAAACTGTCAGTTTATCAAAAAAAAAAGAAAAAGAAACAATTAAATTTAAATTTGACAGGTCGATTTTTTCCGCATTATTTTTTATTATGTTGTAAATTCTAGTGACATTTATAATTTATAATTAAAATAAAAAATTGGTAAAAATAAAATAGGTAAAAATTATAAAACTTAATATAATATGGCCTGTTGTTTTGAAGAAGTAGAAGATTATGCTGTGACGCCGATGCTCATATCTCCATGCGTTCCGGAACAATGTTGCGATCGGCCAGCCTGCTGTACATCTTTACCGCGGTGCCCGAAAGGGGAAATTGTTTATTGTGAAAAACCGCAAATCAAATATTCAACAAGGACAAATAAAGATTGCGATAATTGTTGCAATCAATTTCCAAAGCAGTCTTCTTCACCGCAGCTGGCCAGAAGACCTTGTCCATCCCAAGAGTATTGCCCCACGTGTAACAGCCCCTGCAAATCAATCAAGACAAAATATGTCATCCCTTGTTACCGGTACGAAGATGGACGAATTGTAAGTTTCATCATTGTTATCATTGGTATACGTACATAGAACGTATTTATGAAGTGGTTACAAAATAATATAAAATGTTTTCTGAAACCAACAACAATTTTCAAAGACTTATTTTATCTAGTTGTTGGTTTCAGGAACAGTACGTTCCAACTCGTCACGGTAGACTGCCAATCTCAGCGTACCGTAGAAACGGAATACAAGATCAAATCTACGGCTATAGAGGTGCAACTCGATACTTGTGTGCTAGTGATGAAGGGAAAGGCTGCTGTGTTTATACCGCCGTCGAACCAATTCGAAGATTATATCCGAAAATCACTCAGGAGATGTTGCCTGTTAGAAAGAAAAAAGATAAAAAGTGACTGCCATCATAATTGTTGTTAATTAAATCCGCTAACAGGTGAAACCGATACCTTCAAGTGCATTTAAGAGAAATGGAATCCAAGATCAGAGTTTCTTAGAGTGCGGAGCAATATCATACATACGTAAATCTTGGAAATCGGCGACATGGAGCGATATACCATTTGCTTTACCCGTCAAACCTATGAAGAAACTCCCCGTTACTATTTCTAAGAAGCGATGACCCATTTTGGTGCGTTAATTAATCAATTTTGTCTATAAAGGACATCTTATGGCAGTGACTAATGAATTTTCGAAAGGGTTGCCTGTAATATTAGATTTATGATAGCGCACTATTCCGTCAAGTGCCTATCTCCAATATTAAATGAATGAAAATGATATAGTGATCGATTACTTGCTTTTCAATTAATCACAATTGATTAAAATTGAACTAAGGCTGACTGTCCATTCCAGGTTACAAAATTACCAGTCTCTGCATTCAAGCGAAACGGAATACAGGACCAGGAGCATTCAAAGCTAATGGGAACTGCAAACTTCCTTATGCGATGTCCTCGTGACGTGTCTATAGAATGTGAAGTTAATCCAATACCTATAAAAGTCAAGGACCCTGTAAAAGTACCACTTTATGATAATTGCACACTGGACTCGTGCTTGTTAAAGAAAAAACCAATCGCTGTCGCGCTGGAAGATATATTAGATGATTGATATTATAGGGAATGAAATCAGGTTAAATTGGAACCACTTATTTTTTTCTAAACCTATAAAATATCTTACGTTTAATTGAATCTACTTATTCTTAAAATATTATTACTATTATTCAATATCGATAAAAGATGAAGTTGATACGAACGATTGATTGTATTTATTGTCACGAGAATTTACAAAAATAACTGGATGAGCTGCTTGTTTTATTAAGGTTTTTCTATTGTTACAGGTAAATCAGCCAACAGTTCTGATGCGCCGAGCATGTGAAGTTGCAGTCGGTGTCCGGCCCCGACGGAAGCCGTTTGTGGTATCCTCGTTCAGTGCAGACCCTGAGCAAGAAGTTCATCGATACGCGTCACAAGATGAACGGGTACCTTACAGTTAGTTTCCATAAATATTAGAATAAGAATTTCATCAGCGTCGAATACTATCCATTTATGACTTCATTTAATTTAAATAGAAATGGCAGCAATTTTTTTCTAAGATTAATATTCAGAGCAGGGTATATTACCTCGGCACCTGAATTGATTCCCACGCAATATCCTTTGACGAAGCTGAAGCAAAAAGCCGAATAAACGCCGTCGCCGCCATCGAAGAGAATTTCAATTTTATTTGAAAAGTTTCTTTTGACCTAAAATAATGGCACTTATTTTAATATTTGAGAATGTTAGCTCATTCAAACAGTTTTCATATAAATTTTTATAAATCGGTATGGGAAAGCTTTTGGAACTGTACTGTACAGTATTTTAAGCCAAAGAGTATGAAAACATACTCTTAGGCTTAAAATAGAGACATAAATAAGTGTCTATTTATAATATCAAAATTACACCACTTTACGAAATACATATGAATATTTTCACGATATTTACTCCAAAACGTCAATTTGTCTGTTCGGCTGTATGGACTTCACCTGTAAATAACTGATTCGATAAGGAAAAAAAATTATGATACATTTATTTTGGAAACGAAATTAGGGAAGAAATAAAACTTATGAAATTGTTAGTTCCGGACAAAATAGGTGGTAGTGAAAGTAATAAAATAAAATTATAGGGAGAATACGTTAATAGTTATTAATAAATTAAAGAAGTTTTAAAGTTAACGGATCAATTTACTTTGAAAATTACAGCAAATTGAAATCGAAGTCGTAATTGAAAGAATTATTTAAGATTAGATTGAGTCTGGTCGCTTAGTTCTCTGACATCGATCGCCTGTCGCGCCGCGAGCCGCGATGTTTATTCTGAACCGCCGGGGTTCAAATGGATTTATTTTCGAATGATGCTACAGATACGACCCTCCGTGATTTTCCCTTATTTTCTGGCTGATGTAATGTTGAAGCTAACGACGATTAGATCGTAATAGGCTTAGAATATGTTAAGTTACGTTTTCGTTTAGCGTTACGTGATTTTGATTACTCTTTTCCCTAATTATTTTCAGTTACCTAATTTATAAAGCTGTTAGATTTTTTTAATTCAGGCTTTTTCCTTACTATTAACGTCAACGACACGGTAGAACCAAAAAAGAGATTTAACTTTTCACTCTGACAATTGACGGAAGGCACACTTAAGTAACTGGAAAAACAGCGAGATAGGAATTTCGTCTTCAGATTTTTAATTACAAAGTTAATTAATTTACGTGATTCGAGTCGGAAAACTTTGCATCTTATGCAAATGAGTCGTTTATTTACTTTGAATGAAACTGGGCAATTTAGGAATCGTATTATCGGCGCGGTAATTCAACGTGTTTTCAAGGCTTGTATTTACATAATGCTGTAATATCTTTCATACTAATTGTGCCTCGCGTTCACATCTGTCGTATCGTGTGGTTTACGGTTACCGCTCCACTTCTGTAGGCCGTAATGATTTTATATTATCGTTTACAAGGATTTCTTAATAAACGCGCCAGCTAACGAAAAAATGAAATTAGACAAAGTACAATTTGAAGCTTACGTATCAAACAAAATATAGATTTTTTTTTATTTTAAGGAAAATTAAATTATAAACATTTTATCAGGGTAACTATTGCTACCACTTCGAGAAAAAGAAACATGAACCATTTTTGGACGGCTGCCATTCTTGTCATTCGTGCCCCCAGTGCGGAGATGGCGTTCGAGCAAATGTTGCAACCCCGGGGACCAGCTTTTTCTATTGTTTGTGATCGTTTGTTATTTTAATATTGTAATATACATTTACAACCAGTGGATGAAAGTGACGTCGCATTAAAGTAATTGAAAACATTTTTTCTTTAATTTCTTTAAAAGTTGAAAAATTTGGGTTTCATTTGAAGTTATTGTTATACGGAAATATCTAGATAGATGTATTTTAAAGTCATATATATTATATGTAGGTACTTCAGTTTTATGTAGTTAATTGTAAGTTTAAATGAACTAGAACTTTCGTGTTTCGTAAGCTGAATTGTTTATAGAACAATTGTAACCCTTTCGATATCGCAATCATGATAAATCTTAACTTATAATACAAACATTATTTATCAAAGTTAGTCTCAAATTCCTTGAATTGTTAATAATGTTCGATTAAGTTTTATATGAGTTTAGAATGCCTATTAGAACATCATGATTTAAACCGTCTATTTTACATCCAAATCTGGAAAAACACAAAAGCAGCAGAGTCAAAATCTTCAACAAACCTACTTATGCTGGTAAAACATCTGAGGCTGCTATCCGATCTCACGTATAGATTACCTCTTCTTATGAAAATAAATTAATATTTTGTATTTTTTAGTTTATGTACTGTACTTTAAAAATAAAATATATTCCTACAGTCAATGGTGATTGGTAGTTTAACAGAAGCGGTGATCACTTCGTATGTTTGTTTTATAATTTCATACAAATAATGATAATAGGAAAAAATTGTAGAAAATATAATGTTCATAGGTTATCATCATCTAACACACGTTAGGATAACACTCTCGGCAGGAATAATAAAACTTCCTTTCCACTTAGAAATGCTTTGTGAAATTCAGCCAGCGCCGGTATTGATTTTGTCGGAATGATGATAAAATACCTCTCGATCACTCTCATGCCGTCCAATTTTTATCTCCATAATGAAACGATCATTTTAAAAATCGACGGATTTATTAATCCTTGAGATTTGATTGTATTCGAGTTGATAAAGTCTGATGTAAATGTGAGTACTGATAAATATAGAATTAATGTCGTTGACTCGTAGTTATTATATATATTTGTTCCTTTCAGTTTTTATTATTACATTTATAACATGCTAAGTTACGAATAGTTTTCAACATTATTTTCCAACTCAGCGGATTACTTCTAGTTAGAAAGAATGGAGTGGTAGTGAAGAAAAATAATAAGTTGTTAGGAAGTTTGTGTAGTATCTTCATAATATTCTAATCTTAAAGTTCGATTTTAATATAGTTCGTTAGAAAGTAGAAAGTAGTAAGTTCATGTAAAAAAAAGTCGAGCATTCTGGGGTCATCATTAGAGCGGGTTTGAAACTGGAAGCACTACTAATTAGTGTTAAATTCATATTGACTCTGCGAGAATGGCAGTGAAAACTTTGCATATACATATAAAATTTCAGTACAAAAATTATGTTCACCATTCCTAATACGACAAATTTTCACAACTGTAGCAAATTGTAGAAAAAAATAAAAACAGAAACTTCTTTAGAAAAACAATACTAATTTTGTTGCAGACAATCCGCTGGTCGGAATACGAAACGAATTTACCAGGAAAACAGAGGATCGAGGGGATTCGCAATAAAACCTCGATAAACTAGAAACGCAGTGAAATAAAAACTACTTTTCAGTGATTGTACAATCATGCAAATCGGGGCATGGCCGTTTGTTACTGTTTTTGTTGGTGGTCCGTGAGTGGGGGGAAGAGGGGTCGTGGGGGCAAATGAGAAGGCGGCGCGGTTGGGCGGCGCGAGCGCGGTGACTGCCCGCGCGCACCATGCGGCAGGCCGTAGCGGTGCTCCTCACCGCCGCGTGCGCCGCTGTCTCCGCTCAGATTGCTTGGACGCCTATCTTTCTTGACGGAAGTAGTACGTATTTAATTTTTGGGTCATATGGAATTTTGGCCTTGGACATGGTAGAGTCAAAGCGCATTGCAAACATCAAATAAAAATGCATAATTCCACCTATTTCTAAAATACAGTATACAAAATTAACCATACTTTTTTTCATAAACGCCATTTTCTAGTCAATATGTTCCGCCATAATTAAGATTTGTAACAAAAATATCAAAAATAATACTCATAGTATTATTTTTCATATTTTTGATATTTATGAGCAATTTCGTTTTGATCTGAGTACAAGTGTAAATTTGAAAAATTTATTAAACCCCCGACATCGTATTCAATACGACACGAGGAACTGACACGAGGATAAATTCTTTATCTAATATACAAATTACCCTCAACACGCCCTTTCATTTGATACCCATATTGTAGAAATGCAATTAAAAAAAACTAAATTGAAATCGGTTCATTCGTTCGGGAGCTATGATACCACAGACAGACAGACAAACACGTCAAACTTATAAAAGTTGTTGTTTTTTGTGATGTACAAGTCATCACCTTTCATTTGATACCCCACTTGAGCATATTTGCAGACATTCGGTTTTTCTTCCCCACTTTAACCCCCCATAACTTTTAAACGGCTCAATCGGTTTTCATCAAACATGTCTAAGAACACTCGCCCGTAAAACACCTGTAATACAAAAAAAAAACTAAATTGAAATCAGTTCATTCGTTCGGGAGCTATGATGCCACAAACAAACAGACAGACAGACAGATAGACAGACAGACAGATAGACAAACAGACAGACAGATAGACAGACAGACAGACACGTCAAACTTATAACAACCCTCTTTTTGCGTCGGGGGTTAAAAAGAAGCAACAACGGTAACGAGTAATTGCTTATTTATGTGCATGGATACGACGATAGAGAAGTAATGATTAGTGCTTTCTTCAAATGTAACTGTTTTTTAACCCCCAACCAAAAAAGAGGTGTGTTATAAGTTTGACCGCCATGTTTGTCTGTGTGTCTGTGTATCTGTGTGTCTGTCTGTGGCACCGTACCACCTAAACGTGTGAACCGATTTGGATGCATTTTTTTTAAAGAGGATTTTCTAGCGGTGGTTCTTAGATTTGTTATATCAAAATCGGTCCAGACGTTTCGAGATTATCGCAATATGTGGATGTAGTTTTTTCAGGTGGATTTTTGCTACTTAATTTTCAAACAGTTATCTTCAACCGATCGAGCTGAAATTTTGCATACATATTTAGTTTGGATGTTAATATACGATAAATGGCGTGACGTAATTCTGAATTCAAAATGGCGGTCCATCCAACCTACCAGAATAGTTATTTTTATTGTATTTCTACAATATGGGTATCAAATGAAAGGGCTTATTGAGAGTAACTCGTAAAGTAATATGACGTTGTTCTAAATCTAAAATGGCGGACTATTCCAGATGGCAAAACAGTTATTTTGATGCATTTCTACAATATGGGTATCAAATGAAAGGGCTTATTGAGAGTAACGCGAAAATTATGTATGTGCATGCATGTGCGCGCACGCGCGTGCATATTTATGTGTGTGTGTCTGTGTGTGTATCTCCCAAGAATTTAAGATCCAATACGATAGGATTTTATACGTTGTCGGGGGTTTAATAAATTTTTCAAATTTACACTTGTTAAAACATTAAATCAACTGCGTAATTTTATGAAATTGTTTACATCGAGGGTTTGATACCCACAATAATTATCGCGGTATTTACATCGTCAACTTTTTAAACATTCTGATTCGCCGATCCGCGTCGTGCCTAAATAATTTATTTAGGCACGACGCGGCCTAAATAAATTATTATAGACGCGACGCGAATAATTTATTACACGCTTCACAATAAACTCGTCTTCGCGTACGAGGATTAAAACGATAAGCGTCTTGACATAGTTCCCCATATTTCGTAATAATTTTTCCCTCGCAAATATTATAAACGGTTAGTAATAATGAAAACATTCAAATGTAAACGAATTATCGCATTGCGTTTTACCACTAAGCACACACAAAAACTATTAAAAAACGACTACAAGTAACTAATGACGGCGAACGATCAAAGACACGAGAATTTAAACCAATCCCACTTCTGATCTTATAGACCAGAAATGGACATTATATTTTAGACAAAGTTTTAAATTAATTAACAACACAAAATCTTTTAATGACAAAAAAAAAACAATAATTCTAATATCTCTTATACAAAATTGACGCATCCGAACACTTTTATTCTAACTGCCACTCTTATTATTTTTTTTTTTTTTCTGTTACATAATGTTGACTCCTATTAAACCAAGATTCTCTAAGAATATACTGTTATTCTATCGAGATAATAAATTTATATATGCATAACTATAGGGGCTCACATGCTTTTGTGCTCGTCATTTTAACGCCTTTGAAAATCGATAGTGCGTTAACGCGTGCTACATATGAATTGTCCAAATCGTAATAAAAAGTATTTCACTTAGAATTTAGATTATGAAACGTTTCACATATTTATAATTTGTGATCGGGTATATAAATAAGTAATAAGTAGAGCCGCTGCACAGATATACGTGTATTATAAAGAAGCTACATTAAACGTTAATTTCACATATTCAGCACTTGTGCGCATAGAAAGAACCTACATTGAATAAAAAAATAGAAATGGTTATAACATTTTAGTATATTAAGAGATGAATTTAACGAGAAAAGACCTTCTACTATGGTGTCATAACAGAGCTGAAGGTAAATTGATTTTTTAAGGGAGAAAGTATGATATAACTACACGGTTCCTTTAATAGTTACCGCACCACGTAACGGTTTAAATAAGAGTAGGTTGATTTGTAACTAACAACCGAGTGACTTTTAAAAGCTTTTTGATTACATAAAACGATAAATATAGTTGATTAATATTTCTGACTTCTTTTTAGTGTAAATTATTTTTACGTAATAAAAGATTTTTATAAATACGTATCACATTATTTTTTAAAATATATTTTCAGTGGAAAATCTATCTGGTAAGCATATGAGCCAAAAACGGGCTGAAAAAGACCGACCCACTAGCTAAGTTTAACGTTTCTTAGCCTTAAAGTAAAAGCTTTCTAAATTATGTTTGCCTTGTTTGCAAATTTGTTTGCGAGGTTTTGAGGTCGTGCACTTATATAAACTAATTTAGAAGATGTGTGTCAGACAAGGAGATAATTATGTGTTATGTGAGTAGTTTAGTCACGTCTTCATGAATCGTAAAGTACACTTTTAAAATCAAATATAGAAATAAATAAAATTATTATTAGGTAATGTATTTTAGAAATGGAAAAATATAAGATTTATGAAAATAAAGATGAAAATCTATTTTTAATAGCGGTAGACCTAAAATGTCCCAGGCGCTGCGGTATGAGCAGGATCTCCGTCTATTTCGTAACGAAGCATAAGCATCCATGCTTAACTACAGGTAGCATGGTGTTTTAACTTAGGCCTTAATACATGTTTCAGAGGTAGAATAGACAGGGCAACACTCCAGAATTCAAGTTGGGGTTAATTTATATAGGTATATTTTTTGTTATTAATAATTAAAATTAACTAAATATAGCTAGTTATATTTACAAAATAAATTTTAAATGATCTTATGATGTAATTATGTAATCATAAAATCATTCTTCATTTACATTTTTGCGAGTGACGGTATTTTTGGTTGGTTCACTATGACAGGATGTTCCAGGAAAAAAAATTAGTAAAACTCAAAGGCATAGTCGAAAGAGCGAAAAATGACTTGTTGAAATCGATACGAAGTTCACCGTATCATCTAGTTATAGCAAGATTATAAAAGGATATCCATCCTTGCGCCCAGAATTTTAGCAATATCTCTCTTTTGAGTTCAAATTCCTATTCCAATTTTCTTGGCGTTAATGAACCATCCAGTTCGGACTGATCAGTGAACGCAATGAGATGAGATGTGAAATATTTTACTTCCTACACATTTTGTAAAATCAGGAGTTACCATATATTGTTGTATAAATTTTATAAAGCTAACAATGATTTTAGTGTATGAAAATAATGTATACAATAATTTAGTTCGAAAATAATGAAAATACCTTATTAACGACTTCTGAATAATAAAACAGTGTCATAGTGCGTTATATGATAAAGGTAAACAAAAACAAAATTAAACCCGCGATAATTAGGACACTGAATGTATAAATTATTATACTGTACTATATTAATAATACATATATGTAGATTTTTCGACGAAATAATACATAACTTGCTTTGTAAACTTTGCTAACATTAATTATTACAACGTAACCTTGCAATAACTCTGTATATTGTTTTAGACACGTGGGACATTCATAATAAAGTTCTTCTTATTTTATAATTATAAAGTTTGCGTGTTATTTAAAAAGTAAACAAAGAAATCTAATTTTCCAACAAATTCGTGACTTATAGCTTTCATATTATGACTCTTTGATCGTCCTGTAGAAACTAATTATAATGAACGACAGACGCACGCGCGATTTATTTCGGAGCAAACTATGGACGGATATTAGCTCACCCTATTATGCAGCATAGATGACACTTAATTAAGTTTATACCTAGAAGATCATGCGGCATCGCTCCTATGCAGGTGCATTAGATATTCAATAGACGCTTGTTTACGTTCCTTGTATTACGTTTTTATCTACTTAATTAGCGGCGGTGTTTTTAACTTTAAATAGAAAATAATTTTGCTTTCTTTCTTCTCCTTTATATGCCATATTTGTTATAGTATAATCATGTAGGCTTAACAAAAAATGAATCATTTGATAAGTTTCTCATGATGAAAGGAGTTATAAGTAAATATATGTAAGTAAACGATAAATATTACCCTTTAATTATAAGGCTTAATTTTTTAACTTTCCTTGAAATTCTTTTTATAGCTATGTAAAGACATTGATCTCAAAAATTGTTGAATTTTCATATAATATTATTCATATTTCTAATGTTTTCATGTCGTAAGTACATTTAGTTATTCTGAAAACTTCAGTATTTTAATATATTTTTCTGCAACATTGTTAGCATAAGAACTCAATACTTCACAAAAATGCGCGCAATTTAGTAAACAATTTAATATTTCGAGATGTACAACTACTGTAGAAAAATAGCTCTAAATGGAAATCTTGGCGCGCCTTTATTAAAACAACTGCAAAGTAGGCGATTGCCCGGAGCAGTCTGTAATTCAATTATATAGTTTGACTAGACGTGCCATTCGATTCCTCTCGCAGCAGTGAAAATGGGTGGGTGGGTAAATTTAAATATTTTTCAACTTCCACTGGGTATGTAAACTCCAAACTTCCAAAGGCAACCTTTATTTTTTATAATCCTATTTCTTTTTACATAATTTCGAGTCAACTACATAATATCCTATCAAAACACCCAATTTTCTTTTTCTAACGTTTTTGTATAGTACGTACGTACGCCTTTAATATTTCAAAATTCTATCTTTTCACTCCGTAGCATACCTACTACAAAATGACTAGAAATACAACGTAACATTTACTTAGGTATGTATCTCACTAGAATGTGAATTGTGGTTATGTATTCAGTTCGTGATTATGTTGGTTCCATAAATGTTTTCAAATATGTAGGTAACTTGTGCATAAAGAACTTATCTCTAAAGAATTAAGAAATGTATTGCTCATAGTTTACAAATATACCTACTCGTATACTTAGTACTAAGAGTGTGCAAAACAGACAAAGACAAACAGACTAAAAATATAAATAATAATCATATATTTTTTAATTAATAATTAGCTAAGTGCGTGTCAAGCCACGCGCATGAAGGGTTCCGTAGTTTCCCTCATAATATACGAACATTCAATAATTTAAACTTTAAAGTTTACTTATATTTTAACAAATAACATGTTCATCTTAACAATTTTCAATGAAATTTGGGCGAAATTATATTTTTACTTTGATCGAGTATATCTCAATAACTATAAAAGCCTAGATAGCCGTGACAATTTTGCTTTTAAATTCATTATATGTACTATTATCATG
>DVXP01002445.1:0-12730 GCA_018235645.1 Junonia grisea | reverse complement strand
GTCAAAGTTTTAAATGCTTCTCCTGAAAAACTACATTTTTGCATAAGTGACAGTGTCGCACCGGGGGTGCGATATAACAGTATTACGAATTTGAATGTTTTCTGAGACGTAATATTAGGTCGGTATTCTTACATACATTAACATTTATTTATTATTACTTAAGGAATGCTGAGTTAATTTTCTTTACCTAAACTCGTACTAAAGGTATTGCAGTGACTACACGAGTGTCCACATCGTAACGTTACGTTAAAATAAATCGGTAAAGAGATTTTGCATACATGTGTCATAGAAAAATAATAATTTATTTTTCATCTTTACCATACAATATTGCTTTTGAGGATAAGATTCCGTTCTTATTAAGATTTTTTTGGTAATTGGAACATGGAAACTCGGCTTTACTCATGAGCCGTCTAGTTCTTCAGGTTTTTCATTAATTATTTATAAATCTACCCTCTATTTACAATGTATTATGGCGAATATGGCTTCTATGTGTACATTTTGAATTTTGTCGGAACGCTAAACGCTTATTTTTTGAATAATGGAATGATGATGAGCACCGCTTGATTTAAAATAACCTTGAATTGTATATTTTGTTTATCTAATAAATTAATTTCTTTTAACAATTTATATTTATGTTTAACAAATAAGTATGTATCTGATATTTGTGTGAATATTACAATTTACTTTGTTACAGTTTCATAGATTATTGTTGTTTTTTTTACGTAGATTTTGTTTATTTTATTACTTTAGATTAAGTCAAAGAATTGTTTTGTATTTACCGAAAATGTGCCAGATTATATAATATGTATTTAATTTTAAATTATGCAGACATTGTCAACATATTTTTGAAATTTAAAATTGAGTTATTTTTATTAATTAAATGTATTTTTAATGATAATGTTTCTGCGGTAAGTGGTATTTTAACTGCCATATAGCAATTTGAAATTGTACTTATTTAAGGACATTATTATTAAGTGCGGGAATTTTGTTGCGGTATGCGAAAGTTAATATTTGAAATTTTCAACAAATGTGAAGTTGGTTGCAAGTACGTTATAAAAATAAAGGAAAAATGGTGTTGCAGTGTTATTTTCAATTGGATACTTAAATATCTTAATTATCTTAAATATTTAACTTAATTTAACTATATGGTATAATGTTTATAAAAAATTTGAAAGTAAATTTTAATTGACTTACAAGAGCGGGAAATAGGACATCATTTTAATCATTTAATTATGATTTACTATTACTAAGTCGTTATTTGAAAACGAAAAACGCGTTACGTACTAACTACTTTTATCGCTATATAAACTTTGTTAAACATATCCACATTGTCGAGCTATGTAGTTTCCGTACATATTAATTAATTATTGTATAAAAATTCAAATACACCTAATTACATAATGTATTATTTTATAGCGTACTTGCACCTATACTTGGCATATGAAATGAGAAGAATGGGTGAAGCTAGGCGGCTTTCACACTCTGAATAGTTCTAGTCATTTTTAATTCCTGTGTTGTGTACACACGAGTACGCCTGTATATGGGTAGACAATATGATAATCAATATGAATGTTATGAATATATTATATAGGTGAAACTTATCTATTAAATTTGATGTCTGTTCTATTGGCCATTTTATTTCTTGTACCCCTTATTAATCCATAAATAAAATGTAAATGAAAAAATCTTCTATATTATGAAATATTATCAAATTGATTTTTAGTTACATAAAAATTCTCCTTTGATGCATAAAAAATAACAGAGGGTTTCAAATCTGGCAACATATTGGCAAAGTTATATTTTAGCCTATAGGAAATTATTTGCATGATGATGAATAAAAACGTAAAAAGGATATAAAGATCTTACAGTTTGAATTTAACAGTTTACAATGTTTACGCCAATTCTAAAAATAGTAGATATTTTTCATTAACTGTGTTTTTGAAGTAGTGTGAATGTGCCATAAAAGAAATATGACATAACAACAGTTCAAAAATTCTTCTAATTTGACACTATTTGTCTAAATTATTCCATCAACAAAATGTCAATCTAAATCATGTTACAAAAATAAAATGAAAGATATCTAAAAATTTAAAAATACATAAACAACTCCCATCTCATAAATAAGGCAATAAAACCAAAATGTATCGTCAAATATTAAACACTGTAAGGCGAAATTGCCAAGTGGTTCCTAAAGCCAGTTACCAGAACTACGTAATGTCAGATGTTCTAGCACAAATAGAAAGAGAATGTGAAAAGTTCTGTCCGGTACCAAGGTTTCCACCAAGAAAGGTCATTGGGTTTTCACAAAACTAAATTTATTAACTAGAAGTTCTTTTTCCTTTCTTATATTTTGATTGTTTGCTATTGAAAAAACTTATGACCCTTTCAACGGTTTACAAATTCATACTGCTTAGAGCTCGTTCCCGCTTGTCGTGTGTTGGATCAGGTTTTTAATCGGATGTTCCAGTGGCAGAACATTTTATATAGAGCTATTCACCCTTGTCTGATTAAAAATCGTAGATGTGTATAGAAACGCCCACATCTGATCAAAATCCGGAGCCGACACACTATAAGTGGGAATGGGCTATTACGATAATCCCGTATCAAATAAGTAACATTCGTATTTTCTTTACATTTTCTTTTTTTATTCATAAACTAATAATTTAAATTTTGTATTTGGTTCAAAAGTTACAATACTATTGGATTTAGATATGTCATCTAGTTATATATTTTGCATTTTTGCTTTGAAAAATATTGATAATAATTCTACAGGTAACAGTAATAGGCGCTGGCAGTGATGTAGGGCGCATCGCTTCTCTCTTTCTGAAGCAACAGAAAGTCATCAAGATATTATCTTTATACGATGATGAGCCAGAAAATAAAGTAATTGGCATTGCCAATGACTTGGCACACATAGACACGAGCACGGAAGTGGAGGCGTACCAAGGAAGAGTGTATTTAAGGAACGCTCTTGATGTAATTGTTAACAAGTTAATTCTTTATTTTGAAATGTAAAATTAATCGAGTTACCTTTACCTACCCAATGTTAAGGTGATTACCGTCGTCCATTAATATTTGCAGTGCTAAAAAGCTACAAAATCTATGTAAGTTTAAAAAAAACAAACAACGATGAAGGGGAGTCCGAAAATAACCACGAGTTTTCAGATATTTGGCTCTTTCACTCACCATAGCTAATTTCGAGCTTGGTGGTGAAGGAAAACATCCTGAATAAATTCTGATACACATACATAGGTATTTTCCACAACCAGCAGTGGAGCCGCGTGGTGGATTAAGTTCCTTAACCTTCTCTACCTACACAGAGCTTGTAGCTACAGCATTGATCCAAAGCATGAAAAAAATCACATTTCCTATATCAATTATCAGGACGCAGACGTGGTGCTAATCTGCGGCGGTGAATACGTGATGCCCCCGTGCTGTGACATCACCGACAGAGAGCTCTTCTTCGAGAACATGCAATTGGTCCGCACAGTCAGCATCGCCTGTGCGCAGTTCTGTCCACAAGCCATCATTGCTGTGCAGACTCCACCCGTTGATTGCAATTTTTCACTTTGTATCAATGTAAGTCATTCTATATAACTACAAAAAAATAAAGATAAAATCAAATTCGCGTCTTAAGTTTTTTGTGGAAAAAGTATTGGGAAATTCTTCTCCTTTTTGCAATGCTTTATGGACCTATGTACTATTTTTAAAGCAGAAACTTTTTTGTTTATGTTTTTTTTTACAAGAATACTTAATTGCTAGTTTTGCATTAATTAAAAAAAAAACTAGTAAATAAATAATAAACTATCAAAAAAAATATGCTTACAGACATTAAAATTGGCACGTGCATACGACAGACGCAAAGTCCTAGGCGTAAATGCCATCAACTCAATGCGAGCTAACCAGCTGTTCTGTTCCATCACGGGGTCTGATCCTTCAAAGTCCCACACTCCTGTAGTCTGCGGTACGGGACGATGTACAAGAGTCCCGGTATTTTCTGCTGCCAAAGCCGGGAATTTTCCTCAGGTTATGTATCAAATCTTATCCGTTACCAATAGTGATTGGTGGTTACCCTTCCCTCCTAATTGATAGCTTAATTCGCCCCCTGTTAAGTCCCAAAATGTATTAGAAGACCACGACCTATTACTTGTCAAAAGTAGATTGAATAATATACAAAGGTTTTGTAGACAATTAGTAAAAGGTTGTTCGTAACAAATATTATTTTTAATTTGGTTTTATCGGGGTTTGTGTGTTACTGGAAAATGTAATTGTACTTTTAACGAATGTGAACTATGAAGAATTCTAGTTAAACTTTGATAAATACCTAATAAAAAGTAGCTGTTGGTTTTTTCCTAGTACTGATGTAAAAAGCAATCCGAGGCTAAAATAATTTCCCTCGGGACCTATCCGGGTTCAACTCCAATGTCAATCTACATAACTAGGTAACGACGCTTGAGTGGATTAAATACGAATGGATAAACTTTATAACAGTTTAATAAAAGAGTGGAATGAAATGTTATATCCTTGGGTAATGTGTTTGTTCAGCTTAAATACTTTTGACGATAGAATTGTACTTACAATATAAAAAAAAGTTGGGCAGTATGGGATCTGCGGCAGATTTTTGAAACATCAAAGTTTTAGATAGAAATCTATTATAATTTATTAAACATGCTTCAATAAAAAGAGTCGAAGGCGATTAAGCCATCGAGTGGCAGAAGACACGAGAAAAAGATTACTTTTGCGTTTTTTCCTAAACCTTTGAAACTTGAAACCGTAGAAGATTCATTTGTCATCCTAGAAATGAATGTAATTTGAATCTCATTTGAATGACATGACTGAAACCAATTTAATTAGGATAAATTGTTTTTAATTTGAGTACGCCATCCCATTTACCGTCACGATATAGGTACGCATTGGCTTTACTGCCAAGACTCGTAGATATCAGACTAAAAGGAAAGCTAACGCCATTAACAAATATCTAAGTTTGGTTAGAGGTCCAATTAGACGTTTTCTCTCCCCTTAGACTCAAGTGGAATGCCTGACGCGTTTGGTGCGGGAAGCGGACGAGATCATCTGCAAGGTGAAGAACAATGACGAACAGGGGCATTTGTCGCTGGGTTTCTCTACCGCAAGATTTGTGGTCAATATTATGAAAGGTTTGAACTGTTCTTATTATTAAATTTTGACTATTTATTCCGCTTGTGTTGGCTTATATTGAATAATGCTGGACCATTATTTATGTTCTTCGCAATCAGTAATTTTTCGGCACACTAGTTTAGAAGTTGTGAAGTATCAATTAAACTTTTAAAACATAACATAAGTTAGGATTTTAATGACTCTTGGTCTAAGACAAAACTCAAGTAGGTTATGCATCCAATTATAACTTGTAATTATTTTGCCTTCTAATGATCTAAGTGATACAAAAATTAAAGGAAGGTCGGATTAAAGTTTTATAGGTAGTCATCGCGATATATGTAAAGGAATCTCTATAAGTCGCTTCTTTTGCACTCATTTAATTAAAAGAGATATTTTCGTTGATTAAGATGTAGAGGACTCTACTTTGGATGAAATTGTATCCAAACAACTACATTTTATTAACTTCTTTATGTAGTGTTCAATAGGGGTCAATGGGTTCTAAGTATATTACTGTTTCGTCCAGGCTTATTCGAGAAACCGACGTTCATAGATAGTGCTCTAGTCGAACAAGCCCACCCAGAAAAATGCTACAACATGCCAATATGTGCCACACCGGTGACTGTCGGCAGAGGCGGCATCGTGGAGTATGCGGTGCCTAAGCTCAACCAAACTGAGGAAAGAATGTTGGAAGATAGCAAGTTAGTTTTATAAACCAATTGGTTCTAATAATAGCTATCTACTGTTGGTATTACATTGATGTGCCTTGTAAGACTTCATTGTCGTAATAGGTACGTTTATTTTATGTCACACTATTTACTTGGGAAAACCGTGAATAGGTTTCGAATTATAAACATTATAAATCGAAACAGAGCTAGGAAAGGCATCAGGCAACTTGTTATTCGTCCAGATAATTTGCTATAAGGTAAATTAAAAGAAATTTTGACTTCCCTGGTTTTCATTGTATTAAGACCCTTCAGATTTGTCATTGTTGCAGTGCTGTCTGTTGTCATCTAATATTAAAATGTTTAAAAAAGATAGTAGTAGTTACCGGTGGCTTCACTAGTGGCTGCTAATTTTACACTTTTATTTTTTATGCGTAATTCTAACACTTAGTAACTTACAACTTAGTACTAACAAAAAGTAAAAGACGATTTTTTTAATCGTGTAATTATTATTGAGCACATGAATTTAAAACATTATAAAATACTCCAGGTGCGATCTAGAAGACATGCTGAACCTCGGTCGCTGTCACGCCATAGGGGACGAGTACTGCCTACACCCTTGCAAGATATGCCCGTGCTGCGTGTGCCCGCCCTGCAAGACCTGCAAGCCCTGCAGACGGCAAAATAGGCGATGAAACAAAGAAACATCTATAAAATAGACGATGAAATAAAAATTGCTGTAGAATTGTTGAATTTTGAATATATACTGTTAAAACAATCAGAGAAGATTAAATTATTGTATGTGTTTTGTTTATTCGTATTTGATAATATTTGAAAAGTTACCACTACTATTTTAAGCCAGCAAATATTGCGGCGCTATTCTAAGACCGCTCTGGTGTATACGCTCCTTTGACGTCGCGAAGCGATGATTGCGGGTTCGATTCTCACAACATTTTTAATATAAGCCTCTCCGCCATGCCTTTGTACGTATCTATATCGTCGATATATCGCACGATTAAAACAAAAGTCACTCAAAAATTTTGAATACTGAGAAGTAAGTCTTAAAACTATTAGACTTTATAACAATTTCATCAGCACTACCGGAATTTATGTGTTAGGTTAATTTTACTTTATGGTGTACCTATATATAAAAGGTATGTATATAGATATGTCCCTGTATGTGAACTTGGCACGTGGCCTTGTTGCCGATCGTAGGACACCCACCGTCTGGATTATCCTCATTGGATTATGTTGGCTCAATCAAAGAACACAGAGCGTTTGGGAATATACTTCTTTTTTACTATTAGTATACTATCATTTATGGAAATATATTGTTCTACTAAAGTAATATGTAAGTATTTTTTGTTCGTAGTTTTTTTGTTTTTGTAATACTTTTTTGTAATAAGAATATTTTTATAATTAGCATTAAGAAATTCCCATAAAGGTCCACGTTATGGAAATATTTGTTTTAAAGATTATTATAGATTTCTTATTAATTATTATTATTAAAAAACTTGAAAGCAGCTGTGCTAAATTTACAAGGCTGTTATATTATCACGGTGACTTCCTTTATTTCACTAAACTGACAATAATCTTAATCAATTAAAATTTCAGTCGCAATAATGAAGTATGGTTGTAATCGCTATCGCCTATGACCTGTAGTTGCGCAACTGCTCGTCTTCCGTTCAATGTCAGCAGTACCCAATCAGGGCCGGATTGCGAAGTTTGGAGGACACTGAAGGTCCTAAGCCTAACACGAAAACATCTCATCTTTTATTTAATTTACTTTTGAAATATTATTTTTTGTTTATAAAAAAATCATATTATTATTAATTTTTTTGAAAAACTAATGTACATATATTATACGTTACAGATAGATTTTTTTATAGGTTAGGGGGTGGGTAAACGATCTGACCGATCACCTGATGGAAAGTGAATGCTGCCGCCCATTTATACTTGCAGCACCAGAGGTGCAACAAAATGCGGTGCCGGCCTGTTACGGGGAACGGGGGGGAAATGGATGGACCTTACTCACGCGGCGAAACACGACACAAGCGTCATTTGACGCATGTTTCTGGACACTTTTACGGGGAATGGAGGGGAAATGAATAGGGAAGGGTCGGGGAATTGGGTCTCACTTACGTGGCGAAACACGACTAATAATTATAATGCTACGGATCCAGAGATATTGTGAATCATCTTCCTAACAGATTTTCCCGGACTTTTTCAAAGGTCTACTTTATGTAAGCCTTAGTATTTCACGAATAGGTCTTTTTACGACTACGAGTCATTTTGCGAATAGGTACTACGTCGACTAAACTCTTCCGCCGACCATAATGGCACATTCAGTACCGCTACGCCAGAGCGGTACTCGTCGTGATGAGTCACTGCACCAGTACGCCCTGACAAATGTCTACATATATAAAAATATAGTTTTGTACTGATATTCTACATGATATCTATATTAAATTATTATACGTTAGTTCAACCCTTCTGTCATTGTTTCTGTCATTGTCAACCCTTCTGCAACTGTTCTCGCTGAGCTCTACGATTGAATACGCTACGGAGAAACTGTCAATGAAACTTTATCACTGAAACATTATATTTTATACAATTTTCTTTCATTTTCATATTACTTTGTAAAGACGACTAAAACTTAAAAATAATTTATTTTACAGATTTAATTTGTTCCACTGTTATTTAAATATTTATTTTGTTTTATTTTTACAAAAAGTACTAGGTACCTAACTATGTATTAGCGAAAAATAATATTCGTTATATTCGTTTTCGCGCTCGCAAATGTATATTATTTTTGCATTCGCATCAAGAGAAGTAGCGATTGTTTGGTGATTGTAGTTAATAAACAAAATATAAATTTTAAGTCGTAAAGGTTACATTTCTTCTTAAATTTTTTACCCAGATTTGATGATAAAATAAATGTAAATCCAGCATTTACTCTTACTTTGAGAGTAAATATTTGTGTCACATTTGCATATAGGTACGTTTGTAAATTTTAGAAAAATAAATATTAGTTTCCCTGTGAAAAATACAAAATCCCATATTTTAAATTCAGTGCAAGGTAAAAGTAATAAATGTAACGCTACATGACTCCATGTAGTGTCAAATTTATTAATATTACTTTGATGCTCTTGAGAGTTGCTACTTTGAAGATTATGAATAGAAAATCTAAAATTATTTTAGTTGCTTATAAAAAAAATCGTTTTATGCTTGCTTATTTTTTGCACGCCAATCTACAAAATCCAAATATTGATTAACAAGTTTTTGTATATAAATGCTTCCTTATTTTTATGCTTCAAAATATTTAATGTTAGGTACCAACTTGAAAATATATATAAGGTACACGTTTTTGTTTACTTTGAAGTTTGTAGGAATGGCATTGGCTGAAATAAGTATGGCCTTAAGTTTAGGCTGACCAAGCCGTATTGGAATTCAGGATAAGAAAGCAGAAGACTATGTCTTCTGTCGCGGTATAGAATGAAAAAGAAAATACAAACATAAATTATATCGCACGAAAATGTATAATAAACCTATATAGAATTTATTACCTTAAATTCATGGTAATCATGGTATCTCATTGGCACTCATTTTTACGTAGACGAAAACTGTCATGACAAGAAAATAACATTTTCTCAAACAAGCAAGGAAATTTGAGCATTATTTTGAGAACCTGCTTCAATATAAATCGAACTTGCTGTACTGGTCGAGCAGTTCGCCGGCAGTAGTTGTATGAGAATCCATATCTGTCGTGTTTAGCGGCTAAATAAATTACTATGTAAAATCATATCCGACGTGTAATTTAAAAATGGAACGATCTACTAACTAACTATTCCGCAACATGGCGACCAAAGAGGTAACTTAGTGAAGGTTTAATTTAAATTTCGAACTATCTTGCATATTATAGAAAGCTGTTTATGCAAAAAAAAACTTTTGCGCATATACAACTATTGTTATTAACTGTTTGTCAACTTCATCATATTTTTTAAATACTTTTAAAAAAATCGTTTTAAATACTTTTTCAAATAAAAGTTCTTAATAATACTATTTACAATATTTAATTTCCGCGCATTATTTGAGAAAGGACTATTTTATAAAAGTCTTGGCCGCAACTGGTCCAACATTGATGCCTCGGCTTCGCCTCGATCCACATTTACACGTTCGTCCATCAATGCCTGTCTTGCCGGCGGCTGCAGTAATGTACTATTACAGCCAAATTCCCACAGGTATTTCGATATCTAGCTTTAAGTTAACATCAAGTCTTGTATTACCATTCTCAATATATATTTCCTTTGAAGTAATATAAAATTGCTTGAAAAATCTAGGACAGTCCCAAAGATCTATGGTGCGTTTGGTTACCCTAACATGAACTCGGTTTAAACCTTGACTTAATGGACTAATATGGCTGTAATGAGATAATAATTCGCAATGATCATTGACAATTGATGAAGTTCATTGCGACGATAACAAACTGATGTACTTCTTTGACTTTAACGTTTTTCCGACGTTTAAAGTACAAAAAATAATAGTTGATTTAATATAAGCCTTAATTTCCAGAATAATATACAGACATACCTTCATATGTATATTGCATATAATTATATTTTGCAGCATGGATTCGGCACAGAACTACCAATAATATCGTCAATAATAGAGATGTTAAATAAATTTTGCAATTATATAATAAAATAATATAAATTAAATTATAACTTATGTGTAGGTGTTTTAAATACGTCACGATTTTCCATTATATAAACTAAAAGAATGAGATTGGAGGACCGATAAAGTAGGTAAAGGAAAATGGAATTCGAGTCTAATTAATTTAGCTTTAATTTCTCTTTCGTAGAAGCGACATTGCGAAAATATTTTGAAGCACGTGTCCCGGGACACGAGACACAAATTAATTGAAGTACAGTCAGAGTGCAAGCGATTTTATACGCTTATGTGTCCGCGGAATGTTATGCCGAATATAAGTTATAAGAGATCAATTAGACTAGAATCGGGAAAGATCAATTTATTTTCGTTAAAATGTATTAAAACAGTAAAACGCACGACGTTTAGGTAAGCGTGAAAGTTGTTGGTGAAATGAACGTTATTAATTATTTTCTTGCCACTATTTTCGTAATGTATGTAAGAAATGGCCAACTGACAATTCGAAATTAACGCATTATTTTGAAATTATTTACATATACTCGTATATTAATCATTAATTTATAGAAATATACCTACATATTCAACGATTGAACATAAACACAAACATATTTGTAAATGTTCAAGCTACCTTTCTGTAAATATTTCGTAACAAAGTCTTATATAAGAAAATCGCTAACCAAATCGCAGATCCGCTCACGTTTCGACTGAAACTTTACTTCATTGAAGGTCAGGGGCGGGTTGTACGTAGCCCCTGAAATCTCACTTCAGTCCACTATGCTGACTTGTGCACAAGTTTCAAAGCTTATACCTTGAAGTATATTTTATTGGTTTTCTTTCGTAATTGATTTTGAAAATATAAATGAAAGCTCTTGAAATAGCGGCCAGCTTTAATTTTTTTCGTTTTTGTGAGTTTTTTTTTATATAACGTGGTAGGCATATGTGACATTTTTATGGGACAACGTAATCATTTATAAAGGTAGGTAATAAATTATGAAATGTCTATAGTAATTTATTTACGGTATAAATTTTGCTATTTACTAACTTTCATATAGATGGGTGTTTCGTAAGGTTTTATAAGTAGATATTTTAAATTAAATTGAAGATCGTAGACGTTATGTATCTCATATATTTAATGCGTATGTAATTTTTTGTTGTATTTGTTAGTTGATGTTTTAAAAAAGAATATTTTATCGTTAAATCGTGCATATTAATAATTCTTCAATGGAGACAGATTTGATTGGAAAATAAAGGGTAAATTCCTTGATTATACCTTCATAATAACATCATAGTATTATAATTAAAGCTTTTGATGATAATAGATATCAAAATAATTGTTTTAGTGAAAACATGGCGGAAAGCAAGAGGGAGTGGAAGTTTTATCCAAATTGCGACAATAACGTCTGGTTGAGATCCTGTGAGGTCGAGGTGATTGAACCTCAAGAGGGTGCGATTACTGGTAATCTTTACTGATTTGCTTGTTTGATCTGCCGAAAGAATGATTTTGTTTCTAAGATCATATATCTGTCGCCTAGTTTAATCAGATATTTCGTTGAATCACTAGCGCGTTCATTTAATGACGACGTTTAATTGAATGACTAAGGCCGAACGTTGATTGAACAAACGTCACATATATATAATAGCCCTTTCATTAGAGCGGATGTAATCAGTCAGGTTATTGAAATAACCGTCGGAACAATTAAATTATTTTTTACTTTAGTCCGTTTAGTGAGAAATATTATAATATTATAGGTTATATTCAATCATACTACAGTTCTTCAGAGCGATGCAGGAACCATGGTGTGAATGAAAACGCGAGTAACAGCTATGTACCTAGTTAAATATTAATACGTTAAATTTATTAATTGTTTACAATTACTTAAGTCTTTTAAATAAGAAAGACACCTTATGAGCATTTCGCAATGTAATTCCTTCTTAGGCCAAGGTTTGCATAGAATAGAATTTTTGTTTATTATTTATTTATTACAAACAGGTTTTTTCACATCAATATCTCAATATTTACAGTGCCACATAAACCATTACTGATTTTTCCGGACACTGGATTCCGTCATCGACATCTCACAATTACATAATCTCTTAATACATTTATATTGTGTGCTTCAAACATTATTCAAATAAAAGCAAAACAAAATACACATTACAACATCAATAAATCATCCAAAACATTAGAAAATCTTATATATAAAATTCTCGTGTCACAATGTTAGTCTCCATACTCCTCCGAAACGGCTTGACCGATTCCTCTG